>CM076577.1:692908269-693126905 GCA_034641835.2 Pinus albicaulis | reverse complement strand
TTCGGCTTCGAGCAACCTGATTGAAACTGCAAACATACACTTATTAACACGATATAGAATACATGACTGATGAATAAAACCGATATATGACACTGTGCATAGCAAGGTAATAGACAAAATGCATAAACTCAGGAAATGTCGTTAGCAACACATCTATGAGGTATGCATGCGAGATAATCTGACCGCCAAAGAAACAATCCTTTGTGGTAAGAATACCCCTTAACTTTCCGAAGGATATAACGAGATGCTAATAAAATAGTTCATTAACATTCATCATGAAGTAAATAATAACTTGAGCATCATCAACACAATCACAGATAACTATGGTGCATGAATGACACTATTAATAACACAGATTCATTAATCAAAAGATATTCTTAAGCTACATGCAGAATACACACAATGTTGTCACGGCTAAACACATCATCCAATCAAAGGGGTTTTAACATGTATTGTATTTCATATATCAAGAGTATGCTTCTTCAGCTACAATGCAATAATGCCTTTCAGTCCACCAAAGAGCAGCCTTTAACAATGCTTCCCACTGGGGTATTTATAGATTCAACAGCCGCACTTATGGCCTTCCGACGGTTCAACTTCCTGTTTGTACAAATTGCGACCTGCGACCTGGTCGCAAATGCGACCTGCGACCTGGTCGCAAATGCGACCTGCGACCTGGCGTTTGTAACTTATGAAGGTGGTCGCGCAATCGAGGTTCCTGGAGCGTCGACTTTCTTGCCTTTGATGAAGTCTTTCCAAGTTTGGTAATCCGCCGTTATAGGAGCGACAAGAGGGCTTTCCTCTTTTATCCGATGCATACATTCTAGAGCATTCGGCACCAGAGTCTCCTTCTTCTGGGAGATCATCATTGAGAGAGAAGCAAGCTTGGTGTAGATTTGCACTGGGGTGACAAGCAACCGGTTCAGGTTCTCTTGTGATGCTTCAAATTCCGGTGCGGCGGCAGCTTGTCTTACTGGCTGCAGAAAAGACTGAATTTCCTGCTCTACCTGTTCCCAGCCTTTAGTTTCATTTAGTGCCCCTAATGATGGAATGTGATGAAGAGCGTTCATGGAATCGATACCACTGATTAGGTGATTATACGCAGACACTACTTTATCCAGATCTTTGGACAGCTTGTCTTTGGATTGCATACTCATCCGAATTTGCACTTTGTCCTCTTGCGTATGACTCCAATCCTTTCGAGGCACGTGTTCGGGAGCTTGCTGATACTGGGCTGTCCACTTCATCATTTTGTCCAAGGCTGTCGAGGCTTCCTTGAGTTGTTCGTGTTTCTGCTTGGTTTCTTCCCGTGCCTCTGCCAATGGGGCCACTGTTTGTTTCAGGGTGAACATTTCCTAGTATACTTGCCTCATTGTCATCTCCAACACATCACATTCCTTCTTGACCGCCAGTGGGACCTCATTCACTTGAGCGGGCCTACCTTGGAGCTGGAGCATCTCATTTTCTAGCCTTGATTTCTCTTGCTCTGCCGCTTTTAGCCGGTTCTGTAAAGAAATAATCTCTCTGCTCATCCTTGTGACATTTTCTTCTGTGGCTGCGGCAAAAGCGGTGCCTGCTGATGCTATCATAACCGGATTTGTCCTTGTGTCTGGGACAATGTCCTTTCCGGTGGAGACTGTGGAGATGGCAGGATAGCCTGACGTCAAGGATTTCCTCTTTTCTTGCCGTATCTTGAAAGAGAATTGGTCAAAGGTTAATCTGGTCAAGTCGAAGACTTCTTCTTCTTGCTCCCCCAAAAAGTCATCAACATTGAGGTTACTTCCCGCGCCACCTGCAGGGATATTCAGGGGAGATAGATCAATGTCATCTATTAGTTCGTCTTCTACATCCTGCGTTTGACCCTTTTCTTTCTCCTTTTGCTGGTGCTCTGCTTCCGCCTTGTCATGCTCTTCCTTCTTCCGGCGTTCTGCCTCTGCCTCTGCTTCCTTTTCCTGTTTCCTCTTTGTTGCGGCGGCTTGTTCTGCCTTTTTCTGATGATCGACTTTATCGAGCTCTTCTTTCAGTGCCCGTTCTGCTGCCGCTTGTGCCTCCTTTTCCTGTCTTTCTTTCTCTTCCTCTTTCTTCCTTTTCCGTTCTGTTCTGGCGTCTTTCTTTCGTTTCTCTTCATCTTCCTTCCTCTTCTTTTCCTCTTCCAGTTTGGCCTGGGCTTCTGCTTCCCTTTGCTGATCTGCGGTGTCAGGTTCTGCACCAGTCTCTGTTCTTTTATCTTTGGAGGAGGAAGAACCTCCAATGTTCTGATACTCTGCTCCTTCTCGGTCAGGGTCGATTCCTGGTGCGAGATGCCGGTTAGCGTTATACCAATTTCTTCTCTCATCCTCATCCGGGCACTCGACATGTTGATAACTCCATCTGAAATTGGCCCTTTTACAATGTTCGGGAACTATCCTGACTGGATCGTAATTTCGGCGGTCCAGATTTCTGAAGTGATAGCTTTTCACCTCTTCCCCTTCACGCGCTACTTCTCTGGAGTCTTTGACCGTATAGGAACCAATAGTGAGAGGTAGAGCAGGCCAAGGTTTCTTCTTCCCTTTGGCAAGGACGTTAGAGAAACCCAAGGTCATCTGAAAACATACCTCTTGTATGAGCACCTTGTCGGTAACAAACTTAAGTAGAGCGTGTGGTGCTTTAAACGAGCCAAATACTCGGATGATTGTGAATTCAGCGAATGGGAACCAGTGTGCCACCTGACCTAGTGTTTCCATCGCTCGCCAAGACATGCAGGGGGCATCTTGACCAAATAGTTTCCCGTAGAGGGCGGGCATGAATATTTGAGAGATTTGCTCGATGTCCGGCTTGTACTTAGATTCCCAGAATACTCTGGTCTGCAAGTGTATTGCCTGGGTCTGTTCGGGGTCCCAATTATGTGGCCATCCCTCAACATGCATCTGGGCACAGACAGCATCTAATAGATACGAAGCCATGTAGAATTCTGATGGCGCTCCCTCATCTGGGGCTAAAGCCGAAGCCAAGTTTGTGTGCATGGAGCCCATTAATATTCCCGCCCCATTGAATCGAGTGCCGTGAACTGTTACGTGTTCTATGATGGTTGCCCATGTTCCATTGAAGGTGGTGGCGTCCAACGTCCGTATGCTGTCCCGCACGCATGGCGCGACTAGCTTATGCATTTCTCGACCGGCCACCGGTACTCCGTCCTTGATCTTAAATTGTCTGCCCCGCCCCACCATCTTCTGATCTTCAACCACTTTACTCATTTGTAGCGAACCATCTTGGGGTGAAGTTTACCTCTGCTTTGGGTAGGGAGTAGTAGACCTGTGCTCTTGAACTTTCCAATGTTACGAAAGCTTTCCCTGCACTATCTCGGATTGCGAAGCTTTTCGGATCCGTCTTCTGTATGATCCAGTCCAGCATTTCAGGGCATGGAAAGATGGTAGGATGAGGTCCAGCCAGGTGCAGTCTGGACCTTCTGACTTTCAGATATATTTCACGGTCCGGGAGCTCTTCTGGTAACTCCTCTGCTGTCATAGCAAATTCATGGTATACCTCATACCACCTGAGGCTATCCTCTTTTGCGAAGGTGCAAAGGGTGTCTCTGTATATTGGCGGCGGAGATATTTGTATGTCTGCGTCTGATTCTTCCTCCACCACCTGCCTGCTTCTCCTTCGGGATACCCGGGGTGCCATATTGCTCGAGTCGGAGGGGACCGGTACTGTGTCTCCTCTGAATTGACCTGCTGCATTTAGAACAGAATCACAGGATAAGAAAGACATGATGATAATGGCTAAATAGAGTCTGAACATGCAAAGATAATTTACTGTTTTCTGGGAGTCGCGGGGTCGCCGCTTCACAAAAAGACTCAGCCGCGACCTCTGCGACCTTGCGACTAGGTCGCAGGGTCGCAGAGTCGCTGAGTGGGACTTTTGCGACCCTGCGACCTTGCGACCTGGTCGCTAGGTCGCAGGTCGCATTTGCGTTTTGCGCGCGCGCGACCTTGCGGCTAAGTGTTTACTAATGGGAAAAACTGCGGTCTGAAAGGTCCAGAATTTACCATAAGGCATAGCCATGAAAATTTAGGCAAAGGGGCGGGCGACCTTGGGGTTTTGAGGGAAACACAATGACGGCAACAATCCAAAGAAAAACCCCCATCCTTCTTAGTAAATAAATAAGACCGTGGGGAGGCTCAAAAATGGCAAGAAATGTTTATGCAGGAAACATAGGGAGGAAAAAGAGGCAACTTACCCGGAAGAAAACGCGCCAGTCAACCTGTCAGAGCAACTCCGCGGTTTTCGCTGAGAGTCACAAATGCACGGCTGGCCCGACCTATATAAAAAGGTCGACGTGCGACGTTAATGCGTCGCAGCCGCAAGTTTGCTACCAGGACTCGCGACCTACAAGTCACAGCCGCAGAAGTCGCCGGGCGCAAATGTCTTTAAATTCACCGCGACTCAGCACTGCGACCTGGCAGTCGCTAGGTCGCAAGGTCGCAAATTGTTGAAATTCTGACTCTTGCTACCTGTGCGACCTGTGCGACCTTAGGGTCGCAGGGTCGCATAGGTCGCCTAGGTCACAAATAATGCATATGCGACTTAGCGACTTGCCTTTAGAACTTTACTTGGTCTCTTTTCCTTTTAGTTTTAAGGGGGGCTCCAAAAATTTTGAAGTGTGTGTTATGATTTTATGTATTTTTTGGAGGGTGTTGTAGGAGCTACAACAAATGGCGATTCACTGGATGAATTCAGAATCTCTGCTGATGAAGGGTCAATGAGGGAGGAGGGAGGGGGTCTAGTACTTGCTTGTTCTTTTTACCTCAGAGTTTACACTTTCCTTCCTTTGCCACCCTGCGTAGTCACCTGCTCCTTTTGGCTTGTTGGGTGCAGATCAACCGAATTTTAATTCCTCATGCTCCAGGATCGAGAGGGTTGGGGAAACCTTGGACAACTGCAGGGTCCGGTACAATTATTTCGTCCTCATGGTGTTGCTCCGCTGCCAGCGAACCTCTCGGCTCCGGCGGAGTCACCGCCTAAGGAGTCGTGAACGTTGCTCCGCTGCCAGCGAGCCTGGTCAGTACCCCGGCGGAGTCGTTACAACACCTCTCTGCGCAGGAAGCCTTTCTCAAACCTTTACCCTTTATTCGTGTGCGATTGCACTTATTTGAGAATGTGCTTGTGGCACTTATTTAGATGGGCAATATTTTGCCTGGGCGGTTGAGGGATCCCGACTTATTTTGCTTGCAGAGAGGTTGCCCCTGGTCTCATATGAGGACTCGGGTTTTTCCCGGGTGACCTGCAATTCTCTTGAGTTAGCCCTGTTCCCTCACGATCCGGTTGCGTCTACGCAAGACCTTTTTCTACCTGCACCCTTTAAGCTGCTAGGTGGTTCCTTATGCTTGAAGACTCTGGGAAGACCGTGTATTACCCTTAGGTGCCCATTACAAGCGAGTTTCGATCGCCCCGTGCTTTGCGGGAAGGGCCTTTCATCAGCATAGAACCTCTTCAAGGAGTGATCTGGTTGCGGGCAGCTTAGACAAGGTTTTCTTTGAAGATTTAGGGAAAGAGTTTTTTTTTTTTTTTTTTAAACAACAAAAGAAAAACGGCTTCTATGATACAGGGGGAGAACAGCCCTTTGAGGGCTATTCAAGTAAAATAGTGTTTGAGGTCATGCCCGTTTACCGGGAGGACCTCGACTTTTCCTTCCAAAGTCTGCAATCGGAAAGTATGGGAACCTATCTTTTCTTTAACCTGAAAGGGACCTATCCATAATGCTTGAAATTTTGCATGTTTTCCTTTCTCTTCGTGTGCCTTATCCCACTTTAGGACAAGATCTCCTACTTCAAATTTTTTATCTCCTGCAGACTTTTTATCGAACCATTTTTTGATCCGACTCTGGTGGATGGCGAATTTCTCCCGGGTTTTCTGCCTTTCCTCTTCTAGTTTCAGCAAGGTGTCAATGCGGATTTGCAAGGCGGGACAAGGGGTACCGTGGCACTCTTGAGACAACTGTAGAGCGGGGAGAGACAAATTGGGTGGGAGGACGGCTTCTTTCCCATACACGAGAAAATATGGTGAGGTGCCTATTGATGACTTAGGAGTGACGCGATCAGCCCAAAGTGTGTTTTGGAGAGCGTTATGCCAGTTTCGTTGGTGAGACAGAAGGGTCTTCTTGACGATGCGGATCAGATTTTTATTTGTTGATTCTGCTAGACCATTTCCTTGGGGATAGTACTTTCCAGAGTGTTTGAGAACAATGCCATTTTCTAATGCAAAATCATATAATTTAAAAGATGAAAAATACGTTGCATTATCAAACACTAAGGAAGTTGGAACGCCAAACCTGGTAATGATGGAGTGAGTGACAAATTGCATTACCTCCTGATCATTGACTTGGCGTAATGGTACCGCTTCAACCCACCTGGTGAAGTAATCAGTGGCCGTCAGAATGTACCTGTGTTGCTTAGAAGAGTGGGGTAGAATCTCACCAATGACGTCAAAACCCCATTGTTGAAAAGGTTCTTCTACTGCTACTGACAACAAAGGAGCAGCCGGACGCGCTTCTCGGCTTGCAAATTTCTGGCATTGAATGCATTTCCGAACATACGCGTGAGCATCTCTGAACAGGGTTGGCCAATAATAACCTGCACGCATAATTTTATGAGCAGTGGTATCCCCGGCGAAATGACCTCCCGCTGGTCCATCATGCAACTCGGTTAAGACCTTCTGAGCTTCATCCTGTTCTAGGCAGCGCAACATTACTCCGTTTGAATGTTTCTTGAAGAGCTTCCCTTGGATTAACCGGTAGGACGCGGCTTTGAGTCTGATTGCACGTTTCTGCCGGGCATCTAGATTTGATTCCAATACCCCGTGCGCCAAATATCCCGAGATATCCGAGTACCAAGACAGGTTCCTTTCCTGGGGCATGACGTCAGTTTGGTACATGTCAATCTCTTGCTCCCAATTATCTTCTTCACTTTTTTGGGAACCTGCGGCCTCCGCAGCCATTTGGCATAAACCTTGTCCTTTAACCGTGCGTGTCGGCTTAAACTCTAAGTCGTACTCTTGCATACACGCAACCCAGTTCCCTCTCCTCTCGCCCAAATCTTGCTGCATGAATAGTGATCGAACAGCTGGATGGGGAACGTAAACTGTGACATGGTTCTTCAAGATGTATGGTCTGAAATGTTTAACTGCTTTGTACACCGCATAAGCCTGTTTCTCGATTTCAGGATAATTTAATTCAGCTCCCTGTAGGCCAGTGCTCATGAACGAAATGGGACGCTCATCATTATTTCTGTCCTTTTGTGTGAGCACGGCTGCCAGGGATGAATCCGAAGCGAACGTGTACAGGCTGAAATCTCTGCCGAAATCTGGGCTCTAGAGAGAAGGCGCTTCGGCTATAGCTTTCTTGATCTGGTCGAAAGCTTCCTTTTCGGGTTGATTCCATTTGAAAATGGCATTTTTCTTTATCATCCCTTGTAGTGGCTTCACTATCTGGGCGAAATCTGAGATAAACTTACGTACAAAATTGATTTTGCCCAAAAAGGATTGCATTGCTTTCTTACCGCTGGGGAGAGGAATTTGAGAAATGGCTTTTGCACGTTCTGGATCAACGACAATGCCTTGCTTCGTTATGATATGACCTAGCAGATTCCCTTCTGCTACGGCGAAAACACTTTTCTTTGGGTTAAGCGAGATACTGTATTTTCTGCATCTTTCGAAAATCTGTCTGAGGTGACGCAAGTGATTCCCCCGATGTTTGGAAAACACAGTAACGTCATCCAAGTAAACCACCACACTTTGGCCTATCAGACCTCTGAATGCTATGTCCATCGCTCTCTGGAAAGTTGCTCCGGCGTTGATTAACCCAAAAGGCATACGTCGGTATGCGAAAGTTCCCCATTTAGTCCGGAAGGTAGTATTTAACCGGTCTGGTTCAGCCACCAGTACTTGATTGTAGCCAGAGAAACCGTCCAACAAAGAGAACATCTCTGAGCCGGACACTGCTTGTAATATCTGCTCCATAGGGGGCACTGGGTAATTATCCTTACTTGAGGCTCGGTTCAAGTTCCGGAAATCTACACATAATCGAATCTCACCCGACTTTTTCCGTACCGGCACTAAATTGGACACCCATGTGGAATGGTGGACTTTGAAGATAATGCGGGCGTCTAAAAGTTTTTTGAGTTCTTTTAGAATTAGCGGCTCCATTGTAGGGTGTACTTTCCTAAGTTTCTGTTGGAATGGTTTTACATTTTCTTTAATTGGTATCACATGTTGTATAATTTGCGTATCGTATGTGCGTAAGTCCTCATAGGTCCAAGCGAATACGTCGCGATACTTGCGAAATAATTGAGTGAAATCTTGGGCCTCTTGGGGGGTGCAGTCTTTCCCCAGGTTGATGAATTTAGGATCATCTTCCGATCCCAAGTTCACTTGTCGATGAGCCAAGATCGAGCTCTGCACTTTTGCATTTGGGGGCCCACGGAAACGGTTTTGCAGATCAAACAGCTTTTCCAGTGATACCACCCCTTTAGGCATGGGGTTTCCCTTAACCTGCTCGTACTCCTTTTGCATAGCCTGGTCGTGCTCATTTTCATCTATAGCAACGTCTTTGAATATTTCTGAGTTGCACATAAATTCCAGCACCTGTTGATCATCATCAAAAACACGCAGATTAGTGATGTTGTCTGGCACGGATGGTCTATACATAACTTCAATAGAAAACCCGTCCCTCAAAGGGGTAAACCCGGCGGCAGCATTAGCTAGAGTGTCTGCTGCTGCGTTATGCATTCTTAGAACAGACTTAATTCCAAAAGCATCAAAGGAAGAAATTAATCGCCATACCTCTTGCTGGTACGCCTTCAAATGTGGAGACAAACAGTGAATAGTGTTGCGTACCTGCCGAGTGATAATCTCGGAGTCACCAATAACCCTTAAGCATTTCACTTTCAAATCCAACGCCTTCTTAAGCCCGAGGATCAGAGCTTCATACTCGGCAGTGTTGTTAGTGCATTGAAACTCGAGTCGACAAGAGACTAGGAATTTTTTCTTATGTGGATCAAGCAAAACGCAGCCGGCACTAGAACCATCGAGATTCTTGGAACCGTCGTAATACAATGTCCATATATCATTTTCCGGCTCCTTGGGGGCAGTGTCTTGCGGAGGAATTTTGGGTTGGTGTGATAAAGTTTGAGCTTGTTCCTCTGCGACGAGTGTCATTTCAGAAAGGACCTCGGAGCCTACTGCAGACTGGGGAGGTTGGTAACATCCAAAAACGGAATCAAGAAAACACATACCAAGTTCTTCTTGGGCGAAGCTGATGGGTTCATTTGTGGCATCCAAATTAGTTACAGTGTGCTTCATGTATGGTTCGCTTTCGACTCTGATTTGGTTGTTCCTCCCTTTGTAGGGTAGCCATAAGTGAGACCAATCTGTGGCGAAGTATCCTTGCAATTTGCTAGACCAGTCTCTACTAAGCAGTATACCATAGGCTTCTGGGATGTCGACAACCACAATATCAATACATTGATGAACCCTCGAGTCGGATGAGAGGCGGATGATGACATTGTTTAACTCTCCGACTGCCGGAACTTGTGATCTGTCCAGTTGAATGATTTTTGCGTCAGTTTTCTCTGGGAGGATGTTGAGTTTCTTGCACACAGACAAAGGCATGACATTTGTGGAAGCACCAGAGTCAACGAGGCAATTGTGAACGTTGAAATTGAACATCTCGAAAGATAAGAGAAATGGAGGGGTGGACCCTCTCAAGTTCGTGTTGACCGCATTTACTATAGATTGGAAATCTGGACTAGTTTGTGCAGATGTGTTGCTAACGGTCTTCGTATTTTGGTTGTTGGCGAAAGATTTTAGGATAAGCTCCTTTTGGTTCGTGATGCGGGCCAACTCGTAGAGCGAGATATTAGCCCTGGTCTTTTTCATGTCCTCCACTATGTTGTAGCTAGTGTCAGTGTGGGGACTAGGTTCGGTAGTGGTTTTCGATGGTTCCACTGGGAGTTTGGTCTTTTGACTTGCTTTGCCGTTACTATTGGTAGGCTTGTCCAGCGTAGTTGGTCCTTCGTTGCTAGGGGGGAGAATTTTCCTCAAGAAAGCCCTTTTCTTGTCTTCATATGATTGTTCGGGAATAGCTCCTTTGCTTCTAAGACTATAGTTTCGAGTGGGCTGAGCCTTGGGACTTCCTGCCATGTTAATATCAATGGGAGCGAGACTCTCTCCCCCGCGGATTACATCGAAAGTTAAGACAGAGGCTCCCGATTCCCCATCTAGGGGCGAAACTTCGTCTTGATCAGAAACTTCATCCTTTGTCAAGCTTCCTGGAGTTTGATCATCCAGAAGCTGGTTGACCACTGCGGTCATGATGCTGATCCATTGTGGGCACGTCTTTTCAGAATGGGCAGCTTGGTGAAAAGAACAAAAATTGTCCTTCCCTATTTCCTCCACGTTGAGAGCGGCACTGGTGTTTGACGGAGGCCTGCTGGTGTTGGGATTGTTTTTCTTGAAAAAAGGTTTGGGAGGTTTATTTGTATTCGAGGTTTCAACGCCTTTTCTCTTTAAGTCAGAGACCTCATTCGTTAGCAGTTTGAGGGTCTTGGCCATACTTTCGAAATCGAAAGTTTCTCTCTCCCTATTTGGGGTGGAAGACTGACCTTTTTTAGTGGTTGACTTGTGATCATCCTTTCCGTCGTGATCCATGACACCTATTGACAACATGTCTTTTTCTACCGCGAGAGCAGCCGCGTAATTTGCTGTAAGAGTAGCGCGGGCCTCGCGTTTGACGAAGACTGCAATATCCCTAGGGAGGGCTTTGGTATAGTAGTCGATGGTGATGGAATCGTCTAACGCTAAGTTTGGAGGGAATTTTTGCAATATGGTTGCGAAACGTTGGTTAAAGTCTTTAACTTTCTCTTTTCTATGACACTTGATGGTGCTTAGTTCGGTGAGGAGCATAGAGGGTGTTTTATCTTCCGCAAACTTTTGTAGGAACACACGACGGAACTGGTCCCATGAAGCAATAGACGCACTGGGTAGGGAGCGGTACCAGGAGGCAGCCTGGCTTACAAGAGTGTGTGGGAAAAGTCGACACGCAACGTCATCGGACTGAACTCTCATAATTTGTAGAGACAGATAAAAACTACTAATATGGTCTTCTGCCGATGTGCCTTTCTCTGGATCGAACTTAGCAAGATGCTTCTCTGGGTGTCTGGGCATATCATGGAGAGGACCTAAAAGGGCCAAAGGGGATTGAGCCATCCAGGCTAGAGGTTGCACCCTCCTGGGGCGTTGATGGTTTCGGGTTTCTGCTTCAGACTCACTTCCCGTCCCTGACACCGAGGTTCCTTCATGACGACGAGAGTGTTCATCTCTGTGTCTTTCACGGTTATTCACGTTTCTAAGTAGCTCCCAGTTGTGAGGGGGGGGTCTGTTTTGGTTTTGGTGGTGATTATGGTTGGCGTGGTGTCTAAGGTCGTGAATGATATTCCCTCTACCACCACGACCTTGACCCCTGTTGACTCCACCTTCATTTCTTCGAGGCCTATTGACTTCTTCTGCATTCCTTCGGGCTGTATTACCTTCTCTTTCGTTTCTTCTCTCCCCTTCTCCTTCTTGTGGGGAATATACTTGGTTGTTGGTCCACTGATGTGAGTCAGGCTGTGGTTCGGGGAAAGGTTCAGTATCAGGGAAACCTTCACTATCGTGGGTAACGGGGTCATTTTCCTGGACAGCCCGTGCGAGGTCCTCAATCATGGTATTAACAAGTTGAGGTACGGTACGGACTAGCACACCATTGCGAGTGATGTTATCGGCAGGGTTCCTAGTGTGGGCCAGGAATTCCATGATAGGGGTATACCGTAAATCCCTGATGAGATTACGGGCAACTGGGCACAAGGCTCTCAGCTGTTCGTTAGTGATTTCGAAGTATCGGGCTTCCACCGTTGGAATATCTTCTAAAGGGGGAAGGGCAACTTCGTTATTTATGACCTCCCGGCGGGGAGTTTGGGATGGAATGTCTGTTGTATGCTGGGAGGATGCCATGGCCCTCCTTCTAACGCCAAATCTGTTGACGGGAAAATATGTCCGGCCAACAGTAGGGGATCTCCCCGGTAGAAAGTCCCAATTAGACTTTGAACCGTTTGGAGTAGGGATCCCGTCCGGGGTGTGGGTCCGGCTACCACTTAAATGACTATCTCTTCGGCTTCGAGCAACCTGATTGAAACTGCAAACATACACTCATTCATTTGATACAGAATACATGACTGATGTATAAAACCAATATATGACACTGTGCGTAGCAAGATGATAAATAGAATGCATACACTCAGGAAGTGTCGTTAGCAACACATCTATGAGGTATGCATGCAGGATAATCTGACCGCCAGAGAAACAGTTCTTTGTGGCAAGAATATCCCTTAACTTTCCGAAAGATATAACGAAATGCTAATAAAACAGTTCATTAACATATCATCATGAGGTAAATAATAAATTAGAGCATCACCAACACAATCACAGATAGCTATGGTGCATAAATGATACTATTGATAACACAGATTCATTAATCAGAAGATATCTGAAAACTGCATGCAGAATACACACAATGTTGTCACAGCTAAACACATCATCCAATCAAAGGGGTTTTAACATGTATTATATTTCATATCTCAAGAGTATGATCTTCAGTTACAATGCAATAATGCCTTTCAGTCCGCAAAAGAGCAGCCTTTTACAATGCTCCCCACTGGGGTATTTATAGATTCAACAGCCGCACTTATGGCCTTCCGACGGTTCAACTTCCTGTTTGTAAAAATTGCGACCTGCGACCTGGTCGCAAATTGCGACCTGCGACCTGGTCGCAAATGAGACCTGCGACCTGGTCGCAAATGCGACCTGCGACCCAGCGTTTGCAACTTATGAAGGTGGTCGCGCAATCGAGGTTCCTGGAGCGTCGACTTTCTTGCCTTTGATGAAGTCTTTCCAAGTTTGGTAATCCGCCGTTATAGGAGCGACAAGAGGGCTTTCCTCTTTTATCCGATGCATACATTCTAGAGCATTCGGCACCAGAGTCTCCTTCTTCTGGGAGATCATCATTGAGAGAGAAGCAAGCTTGGTGTAGATTTGCATTGGGGTGACAAGCAACCGGTTCAGGTTCTCTTGTGATGCTTCGAATTCCGGTGCGGCGGCAGCTTGTCTTACTGGCTGCAGAAAAGACTGAATTTCCTGCTCTACCTGTTCCCAGCCTTTAGTTTCATTTAGTGCCCCTAATGATGGAATGTGATGAAGAGCGTTCATGGAGTCGATACCACTGATTAGGTGATTATACGTAGACACTACTTTATCCAGATCTTTGGACAGCTTGTCTTTGGATTGCATACTCATCCGAATTTGCACTTTGTCCTCTTGCGTATGACTCCAATCCTTTCGAGGCACGTGTTCGGGAGCTTGCCGATACTGGGCTGTCCAATTCATCATTTTGTCCAAGGATGTCGAGGCTTCCTTGAGTTGTTCGTGTTTCTGCTTGGTTTCTTCCCGTGCCTCTGCCAATGGGGCCACTGTTTGTTTCAGGGTGAACATTTCCTGGTATACTTGCCTCATTGTCATCTCCAACACATCACATTCTTTCTTGACCGCCAGTGGGACCTCATTCACTTGAGCGGGCCTACCCTGGAGCTGGAGCATCTCATTTTCTAGCCTTGATTTCTCTTGCTCTGCCGCTTTTAGCTGGTTCTGTAAAGAAATAATCTCTCTGCTCATCCTTGTGACATTTTCTTCTGTGGCTGCGGCAAAAGCGGTGCCTGCTGACGCTATCATAACCGGATTTGTCCTTGTGTCTGGGACAATGTCCTTTCCGGTGGAGAAAGTGGAGATGGCAGGATAGCCTAACGTCAAGGATTTCCTCTTCTCTTGCCGTATCTTGAAAGAGAATTGGTCAAAGGTTAATCTGGTCAAGTCGAAAACTTCTTCTTCTTGCTCCCCCAGAAAATCATCAACATTGAGGTTACTTCCCGCGCCACCTGCAGGGATATTCAGGGGAGATAGATCAATGTCATCTATTATTTCGTCTTCTACATCCTGCGTTTGACCCTTTTCTTTCTCCTTTTGCTGGCGCTCTGCTTCCGCCTTGTCATGCTCTTCCTTCTTCCGGCGTTCTGCCTCTGCCTCTGCTTCCTTTTCCTGTTTCCTCTTTGCCGCGGCGGCCTGCTCTGCCTTTTTCTGATGATCGACTTTATCGAGTTCTTCTTTCAGTGCCCGTTCTGCTGCCGCTTGTGCCTCCTTTTCCTGTCTTTCTTTCTCCTCCTCTTTCTTCCTTTTCCGTTCTGTTCTGGCGTCTTTCCTTCGTTTCTCTTCATCTTCCTTCCTCTTCTTTTCCTCTTCCAGTTTGGCCTGGGCTTCTGCTTCCCTTTGTTGATCTGCGGTGTCAGGTCCTGCACCGGTCTGTGTTCTTTTATCTTTGGAGGAGGAAGAACCTCCAATGTTCTGATACTCTGCTCCTTCCCGGTCAGGGTCGATTCCTGGTGCGAGATGCCGGTTAGCGTTATACCAATTTCTTCTCTCATCCTCATCCGGGCACTCGACGTGTTGATAACTCCATCTGAAATTGGCCCTTTTACAATGTTCTGGAACTATCCTGACTGGATCGTAATTTCGGCGGTCCAGATTTCTGAAGTGATAGATTTTCACCTCTTCCCCTTCACGCGCTACTTCTCTGGAGTCTTTGACCGTATAGGAACCAATGGTGAGAGGTAGAGCAGGCCAAGGTTTCTTCTTCCCTTGGGCAAGGACGTTAGAGAAACCCAAGGTCATCTGAAAACATACCTCTTGTATGAGCACCTTGTCGGTAACAAACTTAGGTAGAGCGTGTGGTGCTTTAAACGAGCCAAATACTCGGATGATTGTGAATTCAGCGAATGGGAACCAGTGTGCCACCTGACCTAGTGTTTCCATCACTCGCCAAGACATGCAGGGGGCATCTTGACCAAATAGTTTCCCGTAGAGGGCGGGCATGAATATGTGAGAGATTTTCTCAATGTCCGGCTTGTACCTAGATTCCCAGAATACCCTGGTCTGCAAGTGTATTGCCTGGGTCTGTTCGGGGTCCCAATTATGTGGCCATCCCTCAACATGCATCTGGGCACAGACAGCATCTAATAGATACGAAGCCATGTAGAATTCTGATGGCGCTCCCTCATCTGGGGCTAACGCTGAAGCCAAGTTTGTGTGCATGGAGCCCATTAATATTCCTGCCCAATTGAATCGAGTGCCGTGGACTGTTACATGTTCTATGATGGTTGCCCATGTTCCATTGAAGGTGGTGGCGTCCGAACGTCCGTATATCCTGCACAGCATGGCGGCCACTAGCTTATAGACTTTCCTCAGATCGGCTACCGGGTACTCCTGGTCCTTTTTGATCTTAAATTTGTCTGGTTCTGCCCACCATCTTCTGATCGTGTCAACCATCGGCACTTCATTTGTAGCGAACCATCTTGGGGTGAAGTTTACCTCTGCTTTGGGTAGGGAGTAGTAGACCTGTGCTCTTGAACCTTCCAATGTTACGAAAGCTTTCCCTGCACTATCTCGGATTGCGAAGCTTTTCGGATCCGTCTTCTGTATGATCCAGTCCAGCATTTCAGGGCATGGAAAGATGGCAGGATGAGGCCCAGCCAGGTGCAATCTGGACTTTTTGACTTTCAGATATATTTCACGGTCCGGGAGATCTTCTGGTAACTCCTCTGCTGTCATGGCAAATTCATGGTATACTTCATACCACCTGAGGCTATCCTCCTTTGCGAAGGTGCAAAGGGTGTCTCTGTATATTGGCGGCGGAGATATTTGTATGTCTGCGTCTGATTCTTCCTCCACACTCCGCCGTCCTTCGGATACCGCAGCCATATTGCCTCCTAGCCTGAGGGGACCCACATCGCATTGTAATTTATTCACCGCCGCATTGTGAATTAATCAATGTGTGATAAGAAAGACATGAGCGATAATGTACAACAGAGTCCGAACATGCAAGATACTTCTATCAGCTTTCCGGCTGTGGGAACCGCCGGGCGGTCGCCGCCCCCAAAGGACTACTCGCGACCTTCGCTACCCTGCGACCAGGTTCTGCAGGTCGAGAACGCTCAGTGGACTTTGCACCGCGACCTCGCGACCGCTAGGTCGCAGGTCGCATTTGCGTTTTGCGCGCGCGCGACCTTGCGGCTAAGTGTTTACTAATGGGAAAAACTGCGGTCTGAAAGGTCCAGAATTTACCATAAGGCATAGCCATGAAAATTTAGGCAAAGGGGCGGGCGACCTTGGGGTTTTGAGGGAAACACAATGACGGCAACAATCCAAAGAAAAACCCCCATCCTTCTTAGTAAATAAATAAGACCGTGGGGAGGCTCAAAAATGGCAAGAAATGTTTATGCAGGAAACATAGGGAGGAAAAAGAGGCAACTTACCCGGAAGAAAACGCGCCAGTCAACCTGTCAGAGCAACTCCGCGGTTTTCGCTGAGAGTCACAAATGTGAGCTAGCGACCCGACCTTATATAAAAGGTCACACGTGTGGATGTTTAATGCGGTCGCAAGTTGCAAGTTTGCGACCTTGCGACCTTGCGACCTACAGGTCGCTGGGTCGCAAGGTCGCTGGGTCGCAAATTTCTTTAAAACTTCACTTCGCGACCTTGCGACCTTGTGACCCCAAGGTCGCTAGGTCGCAAGGTCGCAAATTGTTGAAATTCTGACTTCATGTACTTCAGGTGACCCTGGGTGGCGACCTTAGGTCGTTGTGTCGCACAGGTCTTTCCTAGTCACAAATAATGCATATAATTTAACACTTGCCTTTTAGAACTTTACTTGGTCTCTTTGACCCTATCTTCATCGAAAACTTCAGCGGATGAGTTGTCTCCATTGTGTTAGCTCCCTGTAATTTGCAAGATTGGCAAAGTCAAACTATAGAGAAAACACTATTTCAACCACTTTGGGATTCTAGGATCTAGCCCTTCTGAGTCTGGAGAGGGATCTCTCCAATAAAGTGTAAATATGGATTTATCTTTAAGGTTTTGGGTATGATGTTAGGCTAGTTATGAATTCCGAAGGTTTTTGTTTCTTTTGGATGGTTGAGCATGATTATTATTTGAGTGGAAAGTCCTAAATGGAAAGAGTTTCAAAGGTGTGAAGTTGCAAGCAATCAGAACAAGCTTTGGCTAAAAAGATAGATTTAACACTGGTTTTTAGTCCATTGGGCTATGGAGTCATAACAGGGCTTTAATTGAGCAACAAATTCAAGAGTGATCCAAGGGTCAAGTCATCTATATCGCAAGATATTTTGAGATAAAATGATGGAATGGAAACAATAAAATTGTTGGAGGGGTGGAAACTGATAATAATTTCAACAAGGATTTATAGTCAGTCCAAACAAGAAAATCCTCTTAAGTAACTGTTTAAAACCAACCAAGAATAGGGCTCACCATAAATTTCTTGGGCAAGTTAGTTATTAAAGCAACTCAATAGACAACAATCCAGTAATCCACATAATTACCTTCAAAAAGTATGAAAACACATAAGAGAAACAAAATGCAACTTAAGATCAAATAAGGTACTTTTAAACTTAGTCTGCTTTCAGCAAACACTTAGGGAAACTTTCAGAATCTACCTTTGGAGAAAGAAGCTAAAAAACAGGGCACACCATCACTTTTCTAGTCTAACTTTAATAAGCAAACCATGAAAATAACATTCAAGAATAATGTTTAAAGCAAACAGTAGGACGAGGGAATGCCAACATTCCTAATTGTTTAAACTATATTGAATCATTCTTAAATAAAAAAATTGGAGGAAAACATTGAGATAAATCTTATTAGTCAGAGAAGGCTACTGTAAACAGTCCTAACTCTATGCTTGTTGTTCTTTATCAGAGAATTAACGAACAAATTGGCATACACAAAAGGAAAACAATTACATAGAAAGGAGCACTTCACCAGTGATATAGACCAGGATCCCAAGAAACAACTTGTTATTGATTTCAAACCAGTTACAGTCTTCAGGTCCAATTTTTCAGTTCAGCAATCATCTTCACTTCTCAGCCTAAGTATTCTATCACAAACATAGCTTCAAGAGCCTTTGAACACTATTTATAGGTAGAAATTTCGAGCACAAGTATATTTCAAAGTTCTGCAACCAAGATTGTCTCATCTTCTATAGAAGTATTTATAGAAGAAATGAGGAGGTGGGATCTGATAAAAGATCTTAAAGTTTCAATTAATACAGTTAATGCTTCTCAGCCTTTGAGGGGCTCGATGGAGAAGTTTGCAGATATGTACTCTGTATTAATTTTTTTTACATTAAGAATTAAGCTCGGTGGGAGCTTTTGTTGACTTTGAGGCTTTGTGTGATGTTGTAATAACTTTGCTGATATTTTTTGCATTAAGTTCCTTTGGCTGAATTAACTATTCAGCTGCGTTGAGGCAAATATCTTCTTTTTTTATCATAACTCGACCTCTGTTGAATGCTTTGAGGCTACAGGTGCCAATCTGGTAGCTGAGAGGAATCAATTCGCCTTTGATGTGGCAGTGGAGGAATTCCCAATCTGAAAGATCTTTTTGATTTCCTTTAAACATCGTTAATTTTTTGGATTAGGCTTTTGATAGTCGATCTTAGCCGTAATCCATTAAACTGTGGAATTAATATTTAATCTCTAGTTCTGATGTCATTAGGTCTTCAACACTGATACTCTTTGATTTGATTTAATCATACTGTGTCTTGTTGATGTGCAGGTATCTACAGGGCTTCTAGACTGGCACCAGTGCTCATGAGGCACTAACAAAACATGATGGTCAAACCCTGTAAGACTGATACTCTTTAATAAATGAAATCCTGGAGGATCGTCATCCTCAGCTTTTTTTCTTCTTTTTAAAATCATATGAAAATATTTAGAACCTGAAAAATACATAAAATAATTGAGAAATCCTACATATTGGGTAAAAGTGCATCATAGGTGGTGTTTAGGAGTGTGACCGTTGGATGAATGCATCCAATGTCGGAGATTTGATGCAGAGGTGAAAAGGAGGGCAGTGGGAGCAAATGGTGGAGATTTTAAGTTAGGGCCATTGATCTTGCAGAGATCAATGGTCGAGAGCGATTGTAATGATATAACGTGAAGGGGTCACATTATAATTACAATAAGTAAAAATGTGAAGAAATACAAAGGAAAAGGGGAAAAATCCCTTGGCGGAGAGAATTACATGGAAAGGAAACTTGGGGTTTCAGGATGATCGCGGACCGTCGGATCAGTTCGGACCCAGAGATCAATGACTATGATTGCTTGTTGAAGGCCCTTTGGTGAAGGTGGAGGGTGATAGTGTAATGGGAGATTAGATTTGAGCCATTGATCTGCAGAGATCAACGACGAGGAGCACACGCAATAAAACATAACACAAAATGAGGAAGGTGGTTTTGGGAGGGAAAACCGCGGGTTTCGTGTGGCCAAAAGAGGGATAGGTGGTTTCACCTTTTTGAATGTGATATGCGTTAGGAGGTGACATGTGGAATTTAAAAACAACTTATATCACGCAGCCCTCTGAAAATTAACGTTCGCGCTTGAAGTTACGCAAAAACGTGCATCAACCGTTGGATCTGGGGTCTCAAATCTAATGGTGAGGAGTGAGCGTGATATAGACCAGATGCACGGTAGATAAAAGGTAGGGTGGTTTTATTATGGACTGTCCGATTAAGGGATCGATGATGGAGATCAGATCTGGAGGGAGGTAGGACCCACATGGGTCGGGCCTGTCGAGGTTAATATGAGCCGTTGGATGAATGAAATGGACGGCTCAGATTGATCTTAGAGGTTAACGAAATAATATACAAGGCAGAGAAAGGTTTTAACAAGAGTCGTTGATCTGCAGAGATCAACAGTTGAGATCTGCTCGAAAAACATTATAAAGCAGGGGTGTATGTTTTTAACCAAGGTCGGGAGATGCAATCTAGACTTTCCGATCTGGACACGTGGATGACCTAGATGCAATCGGAGCTTCATGGTCAGAGGAGGCAATGGATAGAGGAGCACCGATGCGATTGACTTTGGACCGTCGATCTGCAGATCAAATCGACGGTGGAGAATGAATCATAGGAGTGGCCAATCGGAGGGGGAGCAATAAAATATTACAATGCAGCAATGGAAATCTCCAATGCGATACAACGCTGGCCATCGGATTGGCCCAAGATCAATGGAGGAGAAGGGCTCTGAGCAATGAATGAGCGGGACCACCTTATAATATAAAAAATCAAAATTTTATGGAAAACAAAGGTTTATTGCGTCGTGCGGGTTATATATATGAGGTTTTGGCACCCGTTTGCGGGGCTTGTGGATATGTGGAAAACGCAAAGGGACCGGGGCTTTATATATATAAGGGCCCATCAGCATCGGAAGCATGGTGTGGGCTTTTCAATCTACCCATTAGAAATTCTCTGATGCGATATCGCAAGGATCGTTGATTGGGTTTTAAGATCAATGGTGTTTATTAATAAAAAATATTTCACCGGCGCGTTTAGTTAAAACATAGGAAAAATGGGTTTTATGAATTAAAAAAGGGAAAAAGTGATCGGGAATGGTTTATATGAAGTGCTAAGCGCTCGATTGCGAGCCTTTGGTTTTGTGAATAAAACAAAGGAATGGGGCTCATATATCATTAGGGGAATTTTGAGGTCTAAAATGGGCCTCCTAAGGAAATTATAAAATAATAGTGGAAAAAATCAAATAAGATTTGATGACATCATCAAATTTTAGAGGGAAAAATGAAAAAACTACTTTTTCAATTCATATTTTCAACTTATCTCCCAAATTTTTTACTCAAATTTCGAGCGGGAGTACTCATTGGATGCGGAATTTAATTCCTCATCCAAGGAGTACCCATTTTGCATACATTTGATGGGTCCTACTACACGAAAATTGAGAAATACATAAAAAAATAATTATAATCCATTTTAGTATTTATCAGTGTTTAATTATAAAGTTATCGAGTGTGTAATTAATAATAGATGAGGTCATTCAAATAACAGTACTCCCATGGTTAAAATACGAGTTGAAAAAGTAGTTTTTATTATTTTATTATTTTTTAATATTTTTACTTTTTTACTCCAAAAATGGTGAATCATCCGTTATGGATGACATCATCATCTTGAATCCTATTGGTTCTTATAAAGTTTATTTTGGTTGTACATTTTTCTTAGGAGGCCCATTTTAGACCTCAAAATTCCCCTAATGAAAGGAGATGATCACATCAGAGGTTTTATAAAAGCCAAAGACTTGCGCGCTCCGATTTGTTCTGATGCGATAAGCACTCGAGACCATCAGCGCTCAGTTCTAGCGCTAGGGGATATGTGGGGAAGTGGTTAGGACTTAGCCCAAAGGGGCTTAAGCCTGCAATTAAAAAACTTATTTTTCATGAAATTTTCAAGGTTTTCTGATGGATTTGGGGGTTGCGGCAAAGTTCAAAAGTGAGTTTTAAAATTTGTAAAAGGGTTTTAATGAAGGGGAAAGGGGAATAAATGAAAAATAGAGGAATTTTATGCGGAAAAGAGAACAAATGAGGGTTAATGATGAAGGGAGAAAAGGAGTGAAATGAGGGGAAAATGGGATTTTTGAAGCAGTCTTTTCTTCATGAAAACAACAAAATTTCTGAGTTTAAAAAGGGAATCAGCAGTGAAGATTAAAAAAAGAGCATGATTTCTTCATGAGTCTTCAAGAGATAACAATTTTTAGCAATAAAACTTGCCTCGAGAAGGCTACAAAAATGATTTAGCCACCTTTTGATATAACAAATTTTATAGGTGGCTAACACATTGAATTGTCTTCAAGTCATAAATTTTTGGTGGAAATGTCGCTTGACTTGTTGATTGTGTTCACCTGTCCAAAACTACTTTTACACTATTGAGAAACCTTAAAAAACAAATCACTATGAAAACATGGCAGTTTCATAGCATCCAAAAAATGGCTTTTGCACTCAAAATTTCTGCTTCTTTGCTCTTGCATGGTGTCCGTCATGAAATGAAACCTGATCATCACCATTATCCCTTATTGAAAGCTTAAAAAAGTGGTTTTAAAGCCAAAAATACAGCTACAGAAACTTTCGTAGCATTTTCCTGGCTTTAAGCCTAGGAAACGCTACGAAACTGTGAAATTTCTAGATTTTGACCTTGTCTAAAAGAAGTAACCTCCAGTTGTGTAAAGTTGGC
This sequence comes from Pinus albicaulis, assembly GCA_034641835.2. NCBI lineage: Eukaryota > Viridiplantae > Streptophyta > Pinopsida > Pinales > Pinaceae > Pinus > Pinus albicaulis. The sequence continues at coordinate 693,104,707 of CM076577.1, read as the reverse complement.
CTTCAAAATTCCATTAACCTCTTAAAATGTAATCAAACTCAACTTAAGAGCCTTGAGGTGTTTCCTCTTCATTAATGATAGGTTGAGCTATGAGCTCCTCAACTACATTCATCTTTAAGCCCTTCTTATCCAGCTCCTCATGGATCAATTCTAACTGCTCTTGGAGGTCTTTGAATTGGTCCTTCAACTTTTTGTTCCTAGATTTCAAGTGCAGGTTCATTATTCTGATATGATTCACCTCTCCTCTCAATGGATGAGTCCATTTGATCAATTGTTGTGTGCTATCTAAGGTCTTTGACACACTATTAACCTGCTCTTCCCAAACTTTGCAGCTTCTGAGCATTATGTTTCCTTCCCTCTTTCTTCAAGACTACTATCTCATGATTTGCTAACTTCAACTATTCCTTAGGGACCCCAATCTATGTTTTTTCAATAATTTTCTCCTTTCCTTCCTTTTTCTTGATGACTGGATGTTCTTTTCTAGGTAATGAAAGGTCAATGATTCTTGGTGCTGGCTGGAAATTTTTAGTGACCTTCTGAGCTTCTTTACTACTTTCCATGACCTTTCTAGCATGCCTTGTCATTGGTTTCCTAGCCTGAAACATGAAACCTGCATCATCACCTTCAAATTATAATTTCTTAGCAGATTTGGCTTTCTTGAGTTTCTTTCCTCCCTCATCTATATCTTCAGCTTGGACTATGGGGGTTTCCTCAATATCAATAGCATGTAGAATGTCTTCTAAATTTCCCTTAGCCACTGTTTAGCTTCTTGTAATCCTTTTGCTTCCATGTTTACTCACTATTGGCTCTTGTTTTGTAGGTTTTCTCACAGTTGCCTTTTGTTTTGCAGGTGAAACAACATGTGTATCATCTTTATGCAATGGATCTATTTCCATGATTACTGGTTCAACTGGCTCAACATGCTTTGCCAATAAAGGTTCACTTTTCTCTGCCACTGAAGGTGATGCTATACCTCTAGGTTTAGGAGTTCTTTTACGGGTGATGGCATCCACTTCAAAACCACTGACAAATAGGAAAGATGACCAGTCTCTGCCTAATCTTTTTAACTCCTCTAAAACCAGCAACTTGATTAAACCATGATGAAAGAGTGAGGTTTCATTTCCTTCAGATTTATCTTGAACTTTATCTACCATTTTTGCTAAGCTTATGTATAAGTAAAAATATAGATCAAGAGATTTCTTACCAACAAAATGTAGAAGAATCTTGAAGTGGTAAGAATAAGCCATATTGTTAACACTGGAAAATCGTACAACAGAAGATGACATCAATTAATGTCAAGCCCAAGGATTTACAGGACAGGAATACATTATGGAATCAAGAAGTATTTAAAATCTCTAAGGTTTTGAGAAAATCAGATTTGAACTAGTCGTAAATGCTCAAATGCGCACTTTATCCTTCAAGAAGAGCGCCTTCTGCGCACCTTTTTGCCCGATAAGTGCACATTCTTGGAAATGGAAAAAAGTCACTTTCTGGGACCACAACAAGCAAAGGACAGTTACTCCTTATGTGAAAGCCACCTAAGGACAGCCACCAGTGCCTCCTTAGACATTATGTGAGCACACAATGGAATCACACCTCTCCCTTGGGTCACCATCCATCATGTACCAAGGTAGGGAAGGAGGATTTGAAGCTCACCTATATAAACCCACCAAGAGATGAAGAAATGGGGATCACAATGTTATGCTAGCAAAATTTTCCCAAGAAACACCAGCTTTATGTGTGACCCGGAGCTGGATCTAAAGAGGACTCGATAGTTGGCCACCCAACATCTTAGTACACCACAACAGAGAGAGAGGGTGAGACTGCATCAGAGGTAGAGCTTGGAAGGAAAAATCCTTGCATCGAGACCTAGAGCCATTGCCTAGGGGCCCTTTGGCAAGTGGGTAAAATTTCTTCTCCATTTTGAGCGTTTAATAAGAAGAGGCCATCGAGCCATCATTTGCATTATTATCATTTGGAACTCTCTATATAGCTTCTGTATATTTGTGTTTTTAGTTTTAGTTTAACTAGAGCATACTTCAGCATACTATTTCCATTAATTTTTATGCTTTTGAGCTCCCCCACTTTCTGCCTATTACCAATCGTTTAGAGAGTAGACCACACTGTCTAAGCTTGTGTGATTTTGTACACCTGTGCGACTAATACACAACAACACATATGATACCTCCCTTCACAAGTGAAGTAATTTTGAATAATAAGAAACATATTTGAGAAATTGTCTTTCATGTAGCTCCTTGGAATGTCATTTGTAAGGTCAATCTCACTATGCTCTGGCTTGATAAATTCCTTGTAATCCTGCATGTTGAATTTGAAACCTTTGAACCATTTTTCTCCTCCTCTTGTAATTCATATTTCTGCTACAATGGTATCTCGAGTTATAGTGAGGTTCAACATCCCCACCTTCGAAGCTGTCCCATTGAAATTGATGGAAAACTCTTTAGAAACCTGTACATGTCACCCTTTCAGTCTTTGGAAAAACTGCAAACACCCTGTTCTTCTAAAAACTTCTAAACCTTTTGGGTCTTCATTTATCAAGTTCATGTCTGATGGCTCATATCTGAGGCAGTGGCTACCTTTGTTGGTCTTCCTCTTTGCAGCCATGGTACTTTTATGTCTTCTCTACCTCGCTTGATTAGTGATACCTGCAAACTTTTGAAAATGCTAACCATAGCATGGGCTTAGTGAAATAGCTCTCCAGAGCTCAATAACATGCAAATAGGGAGCGAAGAATGACATATGACTCAATTGGGAAAGATTTTAAAGTTTCGATGACAACTCATGGCATAATGATGACTCATACATGCTTAAAATGGTAATAATGACTTCAAACATAACCATTGTACCTTGATTTAACCCTAATTGACTCGAATGGAATCTACCCTAAACCTTTCAATCATTGACTGACACATAACACTTGTTTTGAAAAGAAAAATAGGAATACCTCCTTTCGTAGCGTACTTAGTGTATTTCTGGGTAGTTTTGCTATGAAATTATCAATAGTTTCGTAGCGAAAAGTGCATTTTTCTGTGTAATTCTCTAGGAAAGTAGGAAGGCTTGGCTAAAATGACCTTTTCAGAGTTGTATGCTTGGAAAATGAAATTTTTTAGGAAATAATGACTGATGTGACTTGAAAAGACTTGAATGGGGGTGGGTTTGGACCTTAGAATGGGCTAATAAGAAAAATTTAAAATTTTCCTTTACCAAGTAATGAAAAATGAATTCTATGACCATACCTTTGACACATGAACCTCTAAGACTATGTGAAATGACATTTCAATTTTTTTCTGAGTGATAACAATTTCCATCCCCTCACCTTCCTAGGGAAAGAAAAAATAAATAAAAATAAATAGGCCCAGGTTGAAACCTCTTTGAGGCATCCAAGGCCAATTCCTTGGTTGAAAACCTCCATGAGGCTATTCTAGAGAAAAGGAAAAAAAAGAGAAAAGAAAAAAGCAGAGAAATAAAAGATCCTTGGGTGAAAACATCTTCGAGGTACCCAAGGCATGATTGTGGGTTGAAAAACTTTGCTAACGCATCCCACCTGTCTTTAAAAAAAATAAAAAAAGAGGAAAAAGGAAAAGGATGAAACAACACCTATACACTAACATGTTTCTGTTTTACAAGTTGTTAATCAAGGACAATTTGGAAAAAAGGGAGCAACGTCATTTCTCTCCTTCTCTCTCCTATACCTATCCACTTCATGACCAATCACAATATGCATCCATCCATCCAATTCTCCCTCCAGGCGAGAAAAAACCCCATGTTTTTCTTACTCTCTGGAGTGCTATAGGATGTCCTACACTGCTACATGATTTCCTATAGTGCTACAAGAAACCTTGTAATGCTACAGGAAAGTCATTCGAGAAGGAAAAAGCTCACCCGGGGACACCTAACCCTAAAGAAGACATGAAAAATATTTTTTTTTCCTATACCTACCACTCTAACTAGCACTCCACTCCATGCATAAATATTTAATCATTAAAGAATCTATGTCCCCACTGTGAGATAGTTTAGCTAAATCTTCATGCATGGCCTCTCCTATCATATCCTCTTCCACTTCACCACTCCATTTAATTCCTAACTCCATACCTAGCATCCATGCACTACATCTCCTCATTCCTCAGCTAAGTGGAACTCCAAAACTATAGAAAAGGGGTTGCTACAGGAATATGATCACTTCCTATAGAAATTTTGTACACGCAATAAAAAGTAAAGAAAGGCAAGAGGTAGTTGATGGAAATGGCTCGATATGATCACCAAAGGACTGCAGAAGGAAAGCCAAAATAGAAACAACACCTAAGGATATCCATGCAACACATGAAAAAAGAATCAACAAACAAAACTAATACTAATCTGACTCAGAAAATAAAAAATATGAGTTAAGAAAAACAAAACAAAGGAAAATTCAAGGATGGCCACCACCATGCTCTGAATCCATGCATCAAAAGATCCTTCCACTCCTCAGTAGTAGGTAGGATCAGGTATGGATCCCTCACCCTCTCACTATGCATCATTTGGCTAAAAAGAATTAATGTCGAGAATAGAGATTTTAAAAAGCAAAAAGGTGGCTAGTTTACCTGGCCACCCTCATAAAGTTAAAGTAAATAGGAAGTGATGTTTTGCATGCCACATGGGTTGTCACATCAGTTAAGGAAGGGATCACGAGGATTTGGAGGTGATTATGAGGCATATGGGAATGATTGGCTCTAGTGGGACCAATTTTCCAAATGAGGAAACCCTATGCCAAATCCAAATCACCACTATGCTTCAATTCGACCATATTTGGAATAAAAGGTGTACTTTGGCTCATTCTCCCTCAATCCATTGTGAATTTTGAGATCAGTTAGAGCAAGAAAGAGACAGGATCCATCGAGGAATTTCAAATCAAGGTCGAGTTTTGCATGCAATCCCGTGCTACAAGAAGTTTATAGGAAGGATGCACAGTGATAGAAATTGCCATGAAATCCACCCTCAAAGTGTATTGACACCTAATTCCACCATCTTCCAAGAAATAAAGCATCAGAGTGTAGAGGTAAGTGGATATCACCTCACCAAGTTGTAGAAAGTTTCATGAAAATTACACACATTCAAGCCATAATTCAGAAATTTAAGAGCTTGTTCAGGGAAGTAGAGCTAATAAAATCTCATTTTTTTTTAAGTTGAAGTGTTTGGGGTCACATACACCAGTGTTTTGGGACAAAAGGTAGAAAGCCATCTCTCTAACATAGTCACAAGATGGGGGGAGTTTTTAACAGAAGGGAGCCCACAGACATTAAAAGAATTATATTACACCCTCATGTGGTTGACGTATTTAGAAATCACTAGTGGCTAGTGTTCTTCGAGCTCTTCAAAGGATTTTATGATGAAGTGGCTCAAGAATTTGTAGTAGCCTTTCACTCCCAAGAAAATGATAGGGCCACCAATGTGGTTAGAGGGTTGGCCATTACCATAACCCTTGAGCTCATTAGCAAAGTTACAACCTTTCCTCTAGGAGTTAAGTGGAATAGAGAGAAAAAAGTCTCTAGCACTGCCTCTAATAAGAGTTTCTTCTTGCCTAATGAAAAATGCATTGAGGATAAGAATGGGGTAAGAAGGTAAAGTATCCCTTACCCATGGGATGAGGTAGCATATCACATCATGAAATATATTTCTTGTGATGGAATATTAAGTGTGGTTTATGGATACCACTTCAAATTATTACATGAGCTTAGATTCAAAGGATATTTTCCACTAAAAACATTGCATACTTCCTCCTACATTCAATCATATACATGAGCCAGAGAGTGAGGGAGAGAAATTATCAACACCTAGCTCACCATGGTCTCATTAAAATTATAGTGGGAGATGCTCTCAACATATTGAACATCCTTGTACCTTGGTCCACCTTCATAGAGATGGACAGAGAAGAATTCATTGGGAAAAAAAACTGTCACTCCTATATAAACCCCTGCCTCTAGCCTTTGAGAAAGGGGTATGAAAGAAGAAGAGGAAGAGAATAAAGGGAAAGAGGAAGAAGATGAAGAAGAGGAAATGGAAACCAATTCATAACACATAGAAAACCTAGGAACAGATGAAGGAAAAGAGGAGGAGGAAGAAAAATAAGAAGAGAAGGAAGGAAATACAAGAAAGGGGGAGATAATAGACCCCATTTTTAGCACTGATATCTCTCCTCAAAAAAGCATCCTATCAACAAATACCTTAGAAAAGGAGATGGTTTCCACCTTATCCACTCTAAGTACCCCTGTGAAGGAAAAGAGAAAAAGATATACCCCCATGTACTTCAGGACCAGGAAGAGTGCCAAGGTGAGAAAAGGGAGACCCCAAACTCCAACTAAGAGCCCAATAAAAATTGAAGAGTCACCCAATAAGAAATATAAAATAGGCCTAGAGGAGGAAAAAAATTCAAGTGGTCACTTCACCTGAGAAGACCCATGTGACCTATATAAGAAGACACTCTTTAAGGATAGCATCCCTCAAACAAGTACTAGCAACCACAGACCTTCAAGAGGCATAAAAGGAGGGCCAACAAGAAAAAGAGGGTTTGCGACAGGAAAGACATATTTTTCTTCTGGAAACTTAGGCAATGCTACAGGAAACTCGAAATGTTCTACAGAGAGAGAAGAAATTGGAAGGGTAGGAGGACCAAGTTGATGAAAAATAGACAGAAATTGAGGGGGAGTATGCCAAATGAAAGAAGATGAGTAACAAAAGGAGGCACCTTCCTCATAAAAAACTATTCCAAAAATATAAAAATAGTTACACATCCTATCCCATAGCCAAACATGAGCTCCTATTACACATTCATTGAAGGAAGAAGGATGATCCCCAAAAATCTCATAACTCCCATGTTTTATGAGATAGAGAAAGGGAGAGCACACACACACACCACTGGATGAAAATTTAAAAAACCAAGAGTGTGCAATATGTAGGGATCATGGAGGAGAAACTTAATAAGATAGGGAAATATTTGGCTGATGTAAAACTTAGGGAAGTAGTATTAAAAGAGCAGCTACAAGATGCACAATCTGAAATAACAAGATTACAAGGCCAACAGGAGTAAAATGACAAGCATATTTCCACCATGGAAGACCTGTGCATGGAGGAAATACAACACAAGAATCCTTGCAACTCTTATGCCATCTACCTGAATGAACAATGGCTTCAATTTCAGATTAGAACACTAGCCTCATATGGATCATTACCTTTCCAGAATTACAGGAAATTTATTGATTTTTGGAACCTATCCAACATAGAAGATAAGGCCAAATTGTCATAATTTTATATGCATAATCTTATCTTGATTGATCTAAACATATGGGACCCTAACTCTAGGTTTGGGGATATGAAACTGATGGCCCTAGCCTCTTAGATGACCAATCAAGAGGCCAGGGTAGAGGAGGTCAAAAAGGTGATGAGAAGGGAAGGAAAAGAACCTCTCCATATTAGGGTAGAGCTATTAATCCCTAGAGGAGTCATAAAAAATCACCTAATGATAGCCAATGATGCCAACCTTCTAGATAAATACCTCAACACCGAAGCACATGAAATTGCACACTATGATGAAATTTTTAGACTATTGGGAGATGAGTGTGTGATGGCAAGTCAAAGAAGATGGAATGGACTCCCCGTTATCCTAAGAAACATGGAGTATCATACTCCAGAGAGATTTAGAGTTGCCTTAGAAAAGGCACCTTTCTACAAGAGGACCATGTAGACAATGAAGATCTAATGGCTTGGCTTAAAACCCAGTCCACCTTTTCTGCTCAGACTGGGTGAAGGAAAAGGCCAAGCTGAAGTAAACAAAGAATCAAAGGAGGTAGAAAAGAATGTAGGATTATACCCTCTTGAGGGAAATCCATCCATGATTCCTTAGGATTTTAGAAAGGCCACAAAGGAACTAAAAGAATTGAATAAAGAGGACTAAGTTTCTGATAGGATGAGTAACCATTTGGTAGGGGGGTGATGATGAGCACCATCATTAGGTACATTTCAAGGGGTTAATTGTTACCATTTTAGCTTAATTATTCTCTCTTTCTCACATTTAATTTCATCATTGTCATATTTTGCTTAGTGTAGATGGTGTATTAAGGGTAGTCATGCTTCAAAGGCCTAATGTGGTTTAAATGTAGGAAAATCAAGAGAATATTCCATTTTTGAGGAAGATTGCACAATCAGGGCTCGTATTAGAGAGCAAGGAGTGATTGTAGGAGCGTTTACCACCTCCTTAACACCTAAAGGAAGCCAATATATGCTCGATATTCTCTTCTAATGGCTCGAAATGAAAGGCAATCAAGCAAGTAGAAGATCAAGGGGAGTGAAACTCCACTTCTCTTGATTTCCAAGGGGACAAACCACCTACTTTTTAGGGAGCTTTTGGTAGCTACCATTTATGATTAATAGGGCAGACCAAGAGCTCACTTGGATTTGTTTTTTGGATGTATCTAGAGCACTTGTAGCTCTTGTAAGAGACATTTTTGACTTTCATATGTTATGTACAAGACTAGTTATGAAATAAAATGAGTATTTGGTTTTTTCTCCACTGAGTTAGTTTTAGGGAGCTGAGCTTGTGGGTTATGGCCCAATCCATTGGCCTAAGTCTCTCTTATGTAATTGTGTTTACATTTCATGTTGTTGTAGTTAGTCTCTTTACATTTCATGTTGCAGTAGTTAGTTTCTTTATATTTCATGTTGCAGTAGCATATAAGATCTAAAAACTGTGTTAAAGCCTCCCTCTCTCACCTCTTCCATTAGAGCTTGAGGAGGGTAGATGTTCACCACAGACCCAAAATTTCTTTCAGTTTATGATTTCTTGGAAAATTTATATAGTTTGATTTTTTTATCATGGACATGTTGTAGATCTAGAGTTAGTTTTCGGGTTCAAATGAATAGGTAGGTCTTATTAAATTCAACTCATATTTTCCACCATTTTCATGATATATTTAGAAATGATGAATGCATGAGAAGGTAGTTTTATTGTAGGATTTAGTAGAGTAGTAGAGGAGGAATTCCCCAACAATATTAGCTTCATTCTCCACCCCTCATCAATAAACTTCCAACCAAGTCACCTTCAACTCCTTTTTCTGGAAATCTCCACCACAACACTGAGAGTCACCTTGGAGGTGAAAGAAAATCTTTGAGAGAAATTATGAGCTTCACCAAGGGGTTGGATACACTTCATCCACCTATATCCACCTTCATTCCACCTCTCATACCCATTTCCTTGCCATTTTAGGCCTCAAATGATCTGTATAAGATCTGATGAAATTGCGCTTGAGGGTTTGCAAGTTACAAGTGTTTAAATTTAGTTTTTGACAGCTTTTATGTTAATTTTTAAACAGATAAAGCATGTAAAAAAAATTTAAAAGATACATAAACAACAGAAAAATGCACCATAATAATAACCACAACAAGGCAGATGATGAAGGAGTTCACCCCTTCTAGGCTACGTCTCCTTGGTCCAGCTTCTAATGGCTTGACCCTCTTTCATTACGCTCAAAATGGTGATTACATACATTCACAGTACTCAAATGACTTCAAAACCTATTGCATCAGCTTCAAAATTCCCAAAAAATCCTATCTATCCTCTTTCTGATCCGAAATTGGTCAAAAAATGAAGAATTTATGAGCCTCCCTAGTTTTCCTGCTAACCGCTCCACAATTTCCCCAAAATCGAGACTCATCCTACAATTTTGCACCATTTTCGGCGAACAGAGTGACAATTTTATGGAATTCTTGGTGAAATTGTCGGAACATTAATTTTCCCAATGACGCCTTAAGTACAAAAAAGTAAACATAATGGTATGGTGCATTAAATATTTTTTTAATAAAAAAGGGCACGGTCCTACTAACTGTTGGTGGTTAGGGGCCGCAGCAGTCACATTGGAGGCTTGGATGGCAGTTTATACCCCCGTCGCACCGCTTTTTCAATACATACGGTCGTATGTAATTTTTTTTGTGGGGGATCAGGGCTAAGCCCTGACCCCTAGCTCCCTATATCCGCCCACCATAGTTTTAATAAGGTTTGCACCATTTATTATAATAAGGAGCACCATGGCCCATGTGGTTAGAGCATTGCACTGTTATGTGGGATGTTTGGAGTTCAAATCCTACGGAGGGGCGGATTTTCCTTCGACCAATTTCGGTGGCCCCCATGCTACCACGTGTCGACCTCTGGTTGGGCCACGTGGCAACATGTTGTTGGCCACGAAACCAACCACTAAAACCATGCCACCTAGCACCAATAAAACTTAGAAAAGTGGTGTGCTAAGATTGTCCCACCATGTATAGTCATCCTTTGACCAGTCAACCATGCCTATTCAGTTGTATAGAATCCTGACTGGGCAACCTACACCTTTTTTTGCCAAAATTTACTTGTTTGAAAAAACAGACAAAACGTGTTTATGGGAGAATATAGTGTCGGTTTTCCATGAAACAAGTTTCTCTAGATTCAGAACAACGAGATCTACGTGGTTGTTCAGGTTCCACACCATTCCAGGAACCTTCATTTTTTAGCATAATTTCGAGCACCTGATCACTCTTTCCCATTCGAAGATTTTGGACCCCAAAATATCACTTTGAGTATTTCAGTAGATGGGTGTATAGTTCCCTCACCTTTCCAATGTCGATCCAGTTGGCCTTGCTTGGATTTGTGCTTTTGATCCCCACAAGAAGGTACTCCACATTCCCTCATTTTGAAGACCTTATTCTTCTGTCATGGATGGTGTCTTGTTGTAGTTCATCAAGGTATTTAGGAGAAAAATCCTCAATGGAAGGAATCTAAACATTTTCTCCTTGATCTTAAATCAAATCCAACTCATACAACCTTAAGTTCTCAACATTAACAACAACTTAAATTTTCATATATGAAGGAAAATCCAACCTAAAGGGCTGGAAGGCATTATCACCAATATTTTCTAAAATTTTGAATGGACCATATAGAATTTGTTTTAGTTTTTTACCTTCTCCTTGAAGCCTTTATTTTCTAATGTGAAGCAAAAATTCATCATCGACTTGGAATTTGTGATCTACATGATGCTTATCGTGCCTTATTTTGTACTTGACTTGGATCTTTTCAAGATTTTCTTGGACTTCTTGATGCACCAATTGGATTTGTTCAATGAACCTTTTAGCCTTGTTTATGTGACTATGACCATAAAAAGTAACATCCTTTCCAAATATTAAATCCAAAGGATATTTAGGAAAGTATCCCAAACATGCCTCAAATGGAGATGTTTGAGTTGAAGACTGCTTGGCCCTGTTGTAAGCATGTTGAATATAGTGTAAGTTTTCATCCCACACCTTAGGATGCTTGATGCAATAACCACGAAGAATATGTATCATTGTCTTGTTCACCACCTGTGTTTGACCATATGTTTGTAGATGAAATGTTGTACTCTTTTTAAATTTTGTGTCCATGAATCCCCACAAGATTGACCAAATATTCCCAAAAAAGTAGGAATCTCGATCACTAAAAATGGATGAGGGAAATAAAAAAATGCACCCATAAAATCTGAAAGAATAACTAAGCAGTTTTTTCAACTATAATTTTCTTTTTACATGACATCAAAACACACATTTTGTTGATCCTATCCACAAATACAAAAAGATAATCATGGTTCCTCTTTGACATAGGAAGACTTCCAACAAAATCCATAGAAACACTCTCCCATGGATGATAAGGTACAAGAAGTGAAGTGTACAATCCTAACTTTCTATTGCTAGGCTTACTAAAAACACATAATGAACAACCTCTAATAAAATCTGACACAATTTCAAGCATAAGAGGCCAATAAAAATACCTCTCTAGATGTGCCACCGTCTTAATTACAATGAAATGAACAACAATAAGAGAAGTATGTGTCTCTATTACAATGTTTACTCTTTCTCCCTATGGAATACAAAGCTTACCAATATGGTACAATAAGCTATCATGCATGTGATAATCCAATTCCTCTACTTGGTTCCCTTGACTTAAAGTTGCATATACATCTTGAAAATCAATATCTAAAGCATATTGTTCAACACAGCTATTATGCAAAACAAAATTATGCTTAATAATAGTGGCATCATTAGCAATAGGCCTATAAAGCATGTCAACTAATTTATTGTAGATACCTTTCTTATACCTTATCACCAAGTGGAATTGTTGAATAAAACCCATCCATTGGAAGTGATTTTATTGTTGCAAATTTGTGTGTGACTGCAAGTATTGCAATGGTTGATGATCAATGTGAATGGTTGTTTCCTTACCCATCAAGTAGTGTTTCCACTTTTTCACACTTTTCACCAATGCATACAAATCCTTGTCATATGTAGGATAATTAATCACTGCACCATTAAAAGTTTCTGAGTGAAAAACGATAGGCTTACCATGTTGCATGAGGACCGCACACATGGTGTAATCACTAGCATCAGTCTGAATCTCAAATGACTATCTCAAGTGTGGAAGTGCAAGTACTGGATTTGAACTAGTATTTGATTTCAAAGCACCAAATGCCTTTTGGTATTTACCTCCTCACTGGAATAACTTCTTCACACTTTTCAATCCATGCAATGGAGTTCTGATTAAGGAGAAGTTAGCAATATACTTCCTCCAATATTGGGTTGCTCCCAAAAATCTTCTTACTTCAGTAATTGTTTTTGGCTTTAGCCAATTCAAAATGACATCAACCTTCGAAGGGATCTATTTTCAATTTACCTCCTCCAACAATGTGACCCAAATACACTAAAATATTTTTTCCAAAATCACAATTTGAAATCTTTAAAAACAACGGTTCTTTCTTCAAGAGATCAAGTACTTTTTTGACATGCATGCCATGCTATTCATGAGATTCACTAAAAAAGAAGATGTCATCTAAGTAGACTATCACAAACTCATCTAGAAATTTCCACTTACACCATTCATCACACACATAAATGTAGCCAGAGCATTTCAAAGACCAAAAGGCATCACAAGCCATTTAAACAAACCTTGCTTTGTTTTGAATGTTGTCTTCCATATGTCACCTTTAGAAATTATAATTTGATGATAGCCACTCCCTAAGTCCAACTTAGTAAAATAATTTTCATCTTTCAATTGATCAATTAAATCATCAATTCTAGGAAGTGGGTAACAGTTCTTTACCATAATTTTTTTCAATGCACAAAAGTCCACATGCATGCGCCATGTTCCATCCTTCTTTGGAACCAAAACAATATGTGACACCCATGGCGAAGTACTTGGTATGATGATCCCTTTGTCCAACAACCCTTGAATTTTATTTTTAATTTATGCACTTTCCATCACTGACATCATGTACATGACAATGTTAGGAAGAGAACAATATTGTTGCAATTGAATTTCATGTTGGATTCCCCTCTTAGGAAGCAATCCTTTTGGATCCATAAACATCTCATCATATTGGTTAATGACCTAAACCAAGTCCAATTTTAATCTTGAATCACAACCTTGAAAATCTTCATTTTCAACATTGTTCTTTTGCTTGACCATTAGAAGCACAAAATTCTTGCTGGAGTTAATGAGTCTCTTCATTTGTCTGGCATTTACAAGTGAAATATTTAGTTTTTTTCAATGTGCTCTAACAATTTACTCTATTCCATATTTGAAAAACTGATACTTGTTTTCATGGCTATAGAAAATTTCTTTTCTGTCATACAAATATGGGCTTCCCAACGCAATTCCCAAAATATCAAATGGTACTACATCAAGTTCAACTTCATCAAGAAAGTTTGTTGTAATTGCAAATTTAAAGATACATTTCCTCGAAACTTGTAATTTTGCATTCTTGCATATCCATCCTAAAGGATAGGGTCCTCGATGAGGAATTTTCTTTAATTTTAGTTTCTTGACTAAGTATTCGGAAATCAAATTTTCTTGTGAACCACTATCAAAGAGTGTATCAATTTTGGGGTGATTTGAAATAACGAGAATATGGAAATGTTTAATTTTAGTTTTCTCATCTTGAGTATCATTAGGACAACTTGAAGAGATAGTTCTTTCTATGTCCTTTCCTTTCATTCCTGTTGTTGTGATACTTGTTTCATATCCTGAATCAGAGCCTAAGTCATGTTGTGTAGTTGCAACTATCTTTTGCTTCCCTTTGTTATTAAAATTCTTTGGTTTCATATCAGGATGACACTTCCAACAATGAACTTCATCATGACCCTCTTTGGAACAATTTTTACATGTTATTTTTTCTCCTTCATTTTTGATAGATGTGTTCTTCTTTCCTTTCCCTTTTGAACTTGTTCTTACTCTTGTCTCCACTTGTGAATGGCTTCTTGCTACCCTCTTGTGGAATGATTTTCCCTCTTGCTTCAAGGTGAGATGCTTGGACAAAAACTTCATCTAAACGTGTAGGATTAAACATAAGGATGGTATATTGTAAATAAATGTGTAAACCCCCAATCTATCTCAACAAAGTGTCTTGTGAATTCAAGTCTACACCTAATATCAAGAATCTTCTCCTAAATTCTTGAGTGTATCTTTGCACACTATGACCCTTTAGTTGTCTAAATTCTTCAAATCCATAATAGCCTTTAGCATATAAGCTAATGGATAAAATTGTATTCTAAGTGCAACAATAAAATCTATTCAAGAGGAGGAGACCTTACCATACTTTTTCATATTCTCTTGTGTTTTGGCTTCCCACCATATCGAAGCAGCACTTTCCAACCTCAACGAATCCAGCTGAATCTTTGTTTAATCATCTTTTCTATTTTGGATCCTACAATAAACTTCTATTTGACGAACCCAATTATCAATTATTTCAGTATTGACTTCACCATTACATATAGGCAGTTCAAATTTGATATCAAGTTTTTATAAAGGACTTTTACCATGCACCCTTGGTGTACGTGGAAGTGTTTGAGTAACAGTGGTTGTGAAAGAGGAAGAAGATGTCGGTGAGGATGGAAGTGAAGATTATGGTGGAGAAGGGGGTGGTTTTTCACCATTTCCCTTTGAAGGCTTTTCATCATCTCCTCCTTTTCCTCCAGAAGAACCCTCTCCTTTTGAAGATTTGGAACATTAACCCTGCAATCTTGAAGTCCTCCCTTCATAGAGAACCATGACTATTTCAGTCATGTCAAATAAATTTTTTCTGAAAGTATTCTCTTCATCTAACATGTAATGAGTTCCTCCTTTATGAGACATGCTTATTGAAGCTTCAATTACAATTTGAGCAAGAATTTATGGTGGAGCTTGAGGAAAACTTGCTCTCCTTGTCCTTGACCTAAATTTAGGACTTGCAACCACAAGATTTCCTTATCCTCTCTTGAGCTTCAACCTTGTAAGCAATCACATACACTTGAAAATAATTAAATCTTCAAAGCAACAAAGAAAACCAAAGCTCTAATACCAAACTTGATCTGTATGAGATCTTAATGAAATTGTGCTTGAGGGTTTGAAAATTACAAGTGTTTAAATTGAGTTTTTGAGAGCTTTTATGTTAATTTTTAAAGACATAAATAATGTAAATAAAATCTGAAATATATCGAAACAACAGAAAAATTCGCCATAATAATAACCACAACACAACAGATGATGAAAGAGTTGACCCCTCCTGGGCTATGTCTCCTTAGTCTAGCTTCCAATGGCTTGAACCTCTTTCATTATGCTCAAAATGGTGATTAAATACCTTTTATAGTGCTCAAATGGCTTCAAAACCTATTCCATCAGCTTCAAAATGCCCAAAAATTCTTGTCTAGCCTCTCTCAGATTCGAAATTGGTCAAAAACTGAAGAAGTTACGCACCTTCCTAGTTTTCTTGCTAACCGCTCCACAAAATCCCCAAAATATGGACTGGTCCTACAATTTCACCCCATTTTCGGTTAACGGAGAGAAAATTTTCCCGAATTCTAGGCGAAAATTTCGGAACATTAATTTTCCCAATGACGCCTTAAGTCCAAAAAATTAAACATAATTGTATGGCACATTAAACAGTTTTTTTAATAAAAAATGGCGCGGTCCTACTAATAGTTGACGGTTAGAGGCTATAGCAGTCACATTGGAGGTTTGGGTGGTGGTCATGGGGGCAGCTTATACCCTTTCCGCATGCCTGATTCAATACATATGTTCATATGCAACATTGTTTGGGGGGGTCGGGGCTAAGCCCCAGCCCCTACCCCAATATCTCCACCCACCATAGTTTTAATAAGGTTTGTGCCATATATTATAATAAGGAGAATCGTGGCCCATGTGGTTAGATCATTGTGCTATTATGTGGGAGGTTTTGGGCTCGAATATTTTGGAGGGGTGATTTGGCCTTCAACCAATTTTGGTAGCCCTCGTGTTGCCATGTGGCGGCCTTTGGTTGGGCCACATGGCAGCATGCAGTTGGCCACCACACCAACCAATGAAATCATGCTACCCAACACCAATTAACCTCAGAAAAGTGATGTGATAAGATTGGGCCACCATGTATAGTCATCCTTTTACTAGTCAACCATGCATAGTCAGCTGTACAGACTATTGACTGGGAAACTTGCACATTTTTTGCCAAAATTTACATGTTTAGGAAAATAGACAGAACATGTTTCTAGGAGCATACGGTGTTGGTTTTCCAAGAAAAAAGTTGCATCATATTTTGAACGAAAAAAATCTACGTAGTCATTTAGGTTCCACACCATTCTGACAACGTTTATTTTTTAGCATAATTTTGAGCACCTGATCATAAAACTACCCTCGACCTCTTTCTTGTAGCCTTTTAGGACATCATGTAGCATTACAGGAAATCCTGTAGCAGATCCTAAAGAAGAATAAACCACTCACTCCTTGATCTAGGTGGTTATTGGTGGCCACCCACCTATTCCATTTGGACCCGCACCATCAGTTCTTTCAGTTTTTCACTTTCAACACAACTTACTATTTTTAGAAAATTTCGGGTCCTGAACTTCCGGAGCCATTTTGGGGCCCTAATAATCTAGGTGGATATTGGTGGCCACCCACCTATTATTTTTGAATCCTCACCATCGGTTCTTTCAAATTTTTAGTTTAAGCACAACCTACTATTTTTAGCAGTTTTTTGAGTCCTCAACTTCTGGAGTCGTTTTGAGGCCCTAAACAACGTTTTTTTGGAAAATAGGGAGAAACATGGGACCTTAGAACTATGTTCATAACATGTAAACTTGTATTCCTTGGATAGATATTTCTAATGAGGTATTGATCACATCAAACAGAGATCGTATGCCAAAGTTACGTCGTTGGGAAGATTGATGTACCAAATTACCCAAATGGTTAGGTTTTTGGATGTTTAATGTTTTACATTGTTTCTAAAAAATAAATAGGCCTTCGAACCTCATTATAAAATATTTTAGAGGCCTCTAGCGACCACATCGCTTCTTAGAGATGAGCTACCAACGCCCTAGCTAGTTTATTTCCATTATGTCTGTAAGCATATTTCTGTTATTTGATATTAATGAAATGAAGTATTTTTTCCACTTCATCTCTATTTTTATGTCTATTTCTACATCTTATTACATTCCTGCATAAATCTAGATCAGTGGTATTAGAGCGCTCTACTCTTTCTATGTTTTTCTTTGCATGTCCCCAACAAGGTCCGGGTATAAGGAGTTAGGGCTCGATCCGGTTCAACCCCTACAAAATTAGCCTCACAATCATCGATGAACTCCCATGGTAGAACAAAAGAAAGAAGAGGAAGCAGGAGATCCTATCAAAATATTTCTTGAGGAGGCCCTCGAGAAATAAGGGAATGTGATGATGGATAACTTTTCTCAGATCCTTCAACTGTTTCCCACCTACATCGCATTTGCATCCAACAACCACTTTGGAGGCACCACTCCATTCAAGGTATAGGTAAACGTTGAAATTCATGTATTTGAAGGCCAGATAGATGCAGACACTGTAGATAGATGGTTGAATTTAGTGGAAGGGTTTTTCTCTGTTCATGGTTTCTCCGACCGAGAAAATATTATTTTTGCACTCCTCAAAGCCACCCCCCGTGTTAAAGACTAGTGGGAAACCTAATATGAGAAAAAGGATGAGAGGGAACCCTCTTCGTTGTCAGCCAAAACCACTTTGAATTCGTTTTGAGACAGCATCAAGGAACAATATTACCCCATGGGGAGCAATGAGGACAATTACATCCAATGGACCACGATGTTGCAACAAAGGGATCAATATGTGCATGAATTGACAAATTTTTTCCATACCCTGTGCACAAAGTTAGGTATTAAAGACTCAGAGAGAAATTTGTTGCTCAAGTACCAAAACTGTCTACATAGACACATTCAGGAGGAAATGGAATTCCTCGAAATTACCTCTCTTGGCACGGCATATAGCTATGCCGCCAAGATCGAGCATAAATTTAAGCAGAAGAAGCGAGACTTTGGATCCGTGAAAACGAAGGCAGGTAAAGGCACCCAAAAACCATATAACATGGGGCAAAGCCAAAGTGAGGCAACTTAGAACAAAACCACAATTAAAAAGAAGGACACGGGGAAGTGGTTTGAATTTCATAACAGCCCCACTCATAGCACAAAAGAGTGTCGGACCAAACAGTCACCAGTGGCCGAACTGAAGGCACCCGAATCAAATGCATGTTCTGATCCTGATTCAGAACCAGACAAGGGAGATGACGAAGGGAATAATATCATTGATGCAAAACATAGTGCCATTTTTTCCACCACCAAGCTCCATAGGGAGGATCCTGGGGATCCAGAGGAGGGGGAGCACCTCTTCCATTCACAAATTCGGGTTATGGGTTCTCCACTACAATTCATTGTCATTAGCGGAAGCCAAAAGAACCTCATTTCACCAGAGGCCGTGAATAGGCTCAACCTACCGAACATATCACACCCACAACCGTATACCATTAGGTGGCTTCACCCAAGGAGAGATCTCCGCGTTCGCCAGCAGTGCCACCTTCCATACAACATCAAGCCATTGACAGATGAGGTATTGTGTGATGTTTTTCCTATTGATGTAGTTGATGTGTTATTGGTCCAACCATACTTGTGGAGGCGACATGCTTTGTATGATTCTACGATTTGTTGTGTTGTTATTAGTTTTTGAAATAAATCGTACAGGATACCAGAGGTAGTACCGCCTCCTGCCATCTCCTTGACTATTGCAAACAACGCAGTAAGATTTTTTCCCAAAATAGGAAATTTATTTTCCTTACAACTCCTTCATAGGGAAAGAAGAATATTGTGGCCATAGCCTCGAAACATGGATCCCCTACATGGCAACAACAGATGGACAAAGTCATGGAGGAATACGAGGACATTTTCTCACCTACAGAGGTTCCTCTACATTGTCAGGACAAGCACTCCATTGATCTGACCCCCTACGCACTGGCGCTTGATATTGCCATAACTCATGAAACTACACAGGCATAGTCCATAGATTTACTATTTGAGGCAACAATTTATTGAATGTATCTAGTACTTCCGCCAGCAGGTCCATGACATCCTGGACAAATCCAATACCAAGTTTAACCGAATTTTCCTCTCATGGAGAAAATTAACACAATGGGGACCATTTCTTCCTAAGGAGGGAAAAATTATCCAGGTTTATAGTGGTGGCCACCCACGTATTCCATTTGGGCCCGCACCATCAGTTCTTTTAGTTTTTCACTTTCAGCACAACTTATTATTTTTAGTAGGTTTTCGGGTCCTGAACTTTCAAAGCCGGTTTGGGGCCCTAATGATCTAGGTGGGTATTGGTGGCCACCAACCTATTGCATTTGAACCCCGATGATCAGCTTGTTTAGTTTTTTTGTTTGAGCACAACTTACTCTTTTTATTATTTTTTCTAGTCCTGAATTTTCAGAGCCGTTTTGAGGCCCTAAACGATGATTTTTGGGAAAACTGGGAGCAACATGGTTCCATGGAATGATGTCTCTCAAATCAAAATTTGTTTTCCTTGGATAGATGTTTCTAACGAGGTATTCAGCACATAAAATGGATATTTTATGCTAAAGTTATGTCCCTAGAAAAATTGATGTACCAATTTACCCAAACGAGGCCCACAGTTTTGGTGCTTTATCTCCTAGGGTTATGTTTTTGGATGTTTAGGGTCTTCCATTGTTTCTCAACAATAAATAGGCCTTTGAGCCTCATTTTAACACAGTATAGAGGCCTGTAGTTGCCACATCTCTTCTCCGAGATAAGCTATCATCACACTAGCTAGTTTATTTCCATTATGCTTGTAAGCATATTTCTGTTATTTGATATTAATGAAATGAAGTATAATTTCCATTGCATCCCTGTGCTTATGTATATTTCTGTATTTTATTGTGTTCCTACATAAATCTGGATCAGTGTTATCAAATTCGTATTCTCTTTCTATGCTTTTCTTTGCATGTCCCTAATGAGGTCAGGGTGTAAGGAGTTAGGGCTCAACTTGGTTGAACACATGCAAGATTAGCCTCGCAAACCCCGAAAACCTCCCATGGTGGAAGAAAAGAAAGACGAGGGAGAAGGATATGGTATCAAAATATTTCTTAAGGAGGCCCTCGAGAAACAAAGGAACGTAATGATGGATAAATTTTCTCAGATCCTTCAATGACTGCCCACCTATGATGCATCTGCATCCAACAACTAGTCTAGAGGCACCGACTCCCTTCAAGGTACACCTAAAATTGGACATTCATGTATTTGAAGGCCAGATAGATGCAGTTGCTGTAGAAAGATGGTTGAATTTTCTGGAAGGGTATTTCTCTGTCCATGACTTCTCCAATCGAGAAAAAATTATTTTTTGCACTCTTCAAAGCTTCCCCTCATGTCAAAGACATGTGGGAAACCTAAAGTGAGAAAAAGGATGAGAGGTGACCCCCTCTATTCTCGGTCGCACCCACATGGAATTCGCTCTGAGACGACATCAAGGAATGATATTACCCTCTAGGGAGCTATTAGGAAAGGTACATCTAGTGGACCATGCTGTGGCAACAAAGGATAAAGATGTGCATGAACTAACGATTTGTTCCATACCCTGCGCACAAAGTTAGGTATTAAAGAATCATAGAGACATTTGGTGCTCAAGTACTGCAACTATTTGCACAGACACATTTAGGAGGAAATGGAGTTCCTCAACATTACCTCACTTGGCATGACATATCGCTATGTCACCAAGATAGAGCAGAAATTTAAGCAGAATAAGTGAGACTTTCGATCAGCGAATCGGAAGCGAGGGAAAGGTGCCCCCAAACCACAGAACAGGGGTCAAAGCCAAATCGGGGCGACTCAGAAAAACGCTAAAAATCCAAAGAAGGACATGAGGAAGTGGTGTAAATTTCATAAATGTTTAAAATACTGAGTTGGGGGGGGGGTGAATTAGTATTCCTTTCAATTATTATTATTATTAATCTTTCACAGCACTATTTTATCTTCAATTATTATCAGTCTTTGTACAATGATAGAAGTAAACAAAAGGAACACAAATGCACATGGTTTTTAAGGTGGATACCTCCTCTGTGAAAAAACCACCTGAATGCTTTTCTAATAATTCTTTAATATTCAACTCCAATTGAAAAGAAAGCTCCAACTTCCTAGAATCTAGGAAATCATTCTTCTCCAGCTTCCACTAGATTGACGCTCCAATGCTTGAGATTCTTTAGTAGTCAACACAATGGATGCCCCAACATCCAATGAGCTACAAATCACCCTAGCACCACCCTAGCACCATGAAATTTTCATAGGCTTGAACCTATTGGTGACTTCATGCACCAACCTGGCACCACCCTACCACCATATAGAAGAATAAAAGAAGAATGGAATCTCATACCAGGGAAAATGGTCCACTTTACAATGATATATAAGGATGTAGAAGAAGAAGACACACTAGAACATAACCCCGACTATGACACATATACCTAATGATGATCCTAGACCTCCCAACACTGCCTCTTCAATTATTGGCAGATAGACACTTGTACAAATTTTACAATGATGCTTTTACAATGATATCTTTACAATGACTCTATGCAATGCTTCCCATGTGAAGACTTCATGTGGTGAACTTCTTGTTGTTGTTTTGCACCTTGATTGTTTCTCTCTTCATGCTACTCTTTCTCACTCTTCATAACATTATATCATGCATTGGGTCTTATCTTGATGAATATATAATACGTGCAAAAACTCTTCAAGGAAATACCCATGACACGATAATAGAAAATCTTACCTCATCTTGTAGAGCATATGTCAGTGCTAAAAAAAAAAAAATTAGAATAAAAAGAACCTAATGCAATTAAGATATGAACATGCATATACATAATATACTTATCTAGAGCTTACCTCTGTTGCACCTTGATTTGCTTTGCTGCCCTAGAAAGTCTGGTCCTTTGCAACCCTTGACAAAACATGATATAGATTTTTCTTTCCTTCTAGGAGCTCGATATTGAATCTGGTGTATCTCAGTTATTTTAGATCCCCAATATGTTATTTTCTGTCTCATAGTATTCCTATGAGTCTTATTTCCAATGACAGAAGTCTGACCCAATTTGGATTCTTCAAAGAAAAGTTATACCCAATCTCTCACAATGACCTAATTATGTACTAGTTCAGTAGAGCTAACTTGTACAGTGTGCCACGTGTCACTGTTTCCTCATTCGGCTTTGAAATTGATAAAAATAAAACTAAAGTCTGTGCATTATTCACCACTTTTTACAAAATTCCAATCTGATACTCAGAGAGAGAGTTATGATGATTTTCCCAAGATCACCTCTTTGAGATGAAGTTCAAGAGCCGGTAAAAACCCTCACTTCCAGAGATCATATCTCCGAAAATATTGCGTACCATGATCTAAATTTTTATAGAAGCTTCCTCATGATTGCGTCTTTGCCTCATAAACATTTCAGCTTGTGAACCTTCGTAGAAAAAAGTTATAGCGAAAATTAAATGATTACCTGTTTCAAGTAGCGAAATCCCTATATGAGGAGGATATGAGGATCACAATTTATATAAATGCTTAGGTTGAGAGGGTCTTCAACAAGTGAATGTGGGAGGGATTTTAGGAGCTTAAAATTATTAATTATTCAATATTTAATGACAACAACCAATAATTAGTGTCATGCCACAACATCATGGGGTTTTAGCCCACTAAGTGGGGTTACTAACTTCAAATATGCATATCTCTCGAACCGCGAAGAGTTACGCTGCGAGCCATATATCTATGGAAACATCTTGACAAGTAGAAACCATAGAAAATATCCTTCACTCAGAATATAGTAATTTGGTAGGTAAAAATTCCATGCAATATCAGGGTAGCCGTTGGTGCTGTTTGGGTTGACATCGATCACAACCACTGATCAACAATAAAAACCCCACTCATAGCACAAATGAGTGTCGGGCGAAATAGTCGTTGGTTGCCAAACTGAAGGAACCCGAATTGGATGGTTGTTCGGATCCTGAGCCAGAACCAGACAAGGGATATGAAAAGGGAAGAAGATCATTGGTGGCAAGAATGGCATACCCTAGCGCCATTGTTGCCACCACCAAGCTCTAGAACGAGGATCCCGAGGATCTAGAGGAGGGGGAGCACCTCTTCTATTCAAAGATGTGGGTGAAGGGTTCTCCACTGCAATTCCTTGTCGATAGCGGAAGCCAAAAGAACCTCATTTCAGCAGAGGTCATGAAGAAGCTCGGCCTACCGACCATAGCACCCCCAAAACCGTATACCATCAGGTGCCTTCACCCAAGGAGAGATCTCTATGTCTGCCAGAAGTGTCACCTTCCATACAACATCAAGCCATTCACATATGAGGTATTGTGTGATGTTTCTCCTCTTGACGTAGTTGAACATTATTGGGCCAACCATACTTGTGGAGCTAGCATGCTGTGTATGAGTCTAGGCCGTCTTCTATTGTTATTATTTTGGGAAATAAATTGTACAGGATACGGGAGGTAGTATCCCCTTCTGTCATATCCTTGATTATTGCAAAACAACACAGTAATATTGTTTCCCAAACTTGGAATTTATTTTCCTCACAACTCGTTCACAGGGAAAGAAGAATATTATGGCCATAGCTTCAAAATAGGGCTCCCTTACATGGCTGCAATAGATGGAAAAAGTCATGGAGGAATACGAGGAAATTTTCTCCTCACCTGTAGAGGTTCCTCTACACTGTCAAGATAAGCACTCCATTGATCTGACACCCAATGCATCGCCACGTGATATTGACATACCTCATGCGACTACTCATACACAATCCGCACATGTACTGTTTAAGGCAACCAAATTCATTGAATGCATCCAGCAGGTCCGCCAGTAGGTCCACAACATCCTGGAAAAATCCAATACCAAGTTTAGCAGAATTTGCCTTTCATGGAATAAATTAACGCAATGGTACCATTGCTTCCTAAGGAGGGAGGAATGATCCAAGTAGATATTTGTGGCCACCCACCTATTCCATTTGGACCTGCACCATCAGTTCTTTCAGTTTTTCACTTTCAACACAACTTACTACTTTTAGTAAGTTTTTGGGTCTTGAACTTACGAAGCCGTTTTGGGGCCCTAATGATCCAGGTGGATATTGGTGGCCACCCACCTATTCCATTTGAATTCCCACCATTAGGTCTTTTGGTTTTTCAGTTTCAACACAATTTTTTAGATGCAAAACTTGGAATCTCCACAGTCTTCATTTTTAGTCTACGTTTTGAGTCTAAATCAAGACTCATATTCAGGACAAACCTGCTAAGAAGAGAAGCAGATCTTATGTTTGTCCTGAAGATGAGTCTTGATTTAGACTCGAAACGTAGAATAAAAATGAAGACTGTGGAGATTCCGAGTTTTGCATCTAAAAATCTATGCCACAGAAACCTACAATCTATCATTGTTACCCTATATGGAAGGGATACATGGATCGAGATTTGTAATCTCGAAAAAACAAGGATGCAAATTCAAAGAAGAGAAGTAGATATTGCATTCTTAAAATCTTTTTCCTCTATTTATTCAACCTAATTTATTCTCTTCTTAGCAGGTTTGTCCTGAAGATGAGTCTTGATTTAGACTCAAAGCATAGACTAAAAATGAAGATTGTGGAGATTCTGAGTTTTGCATATAAAATTCTACACCACAGAAACCTACAATTCATCACAACTTACTATTTTTAGCAGTTTTTTTAGTCCTGAACTTCCGGAGCCGTTTTGAGGCCCTAAATGACGTTCTTTTGGAAATCCGGGAGCATCATGGTATCATGCATTAATTTTTCTCACATCAAAATTTTTATTCCTTGGATAGATCTTTCTAACGAGGTATTTAGTGCATCAAATGGAGATCATACGCCAAAGTTATGTCCCCAGGAATATTGATGTACCGGTTTACCCAAGCGGGGCCCACAGTTTTTGCGCTTCATCTCCTAGGGTTAGGTTTTTCGATGTTTAGGGTTTTCCATAGTTTCTCAACAATTAATAGGCCTTTGAGCCTCATTGTAGCACAATTCAAAGGCCTTTTTCCGCCACATCTCTTCTCAGAGATAAGCTACCAATTCCCTCACTAGTTTATTTCTATGATGTCTATAAGCATATTTCTATTATTTGATATTAATTAAATGAAGTATTATTTCCACTGCATCTCTATGTTTATGTCTATTTCTGTATTTTATTACGTTTCTAAATAATTTAGATTAGTGGTATAATATTGGTCTTCTCTTTCATTGTTTTTATTTTCATGTCCCTAATGAGGTTAGGGTATAAGGAGTTAGGGCTCGATTCTCTTGAACCCCTACAAGATCAGCCTCACAAAGCTTGACGACCTCTGATGGCGAAAGAAAATAAAGACTAGGGAGTAGGAGATCCTATCAAAATATTTCTCGAGGAGGTCCTCAAGAAAAAAAGGAACGCGATGATGGATAAATTTGCTCAAATCCTTCAACGAATGCCCACCAACAACACATTTGCATCCAACAACCACTCTGGAGGCACCATTCCCTTCAAGGTATAGCTAAAAATTGACATTCCTATATTTGGAGGCCAGATAGACGCAAACGCTGTAGATATATGGTTGAATTTGCTAGAAGGGTATTTCTTGGTCCATGATTTCTCTAACTGAGAAAAGATTATTTTTTCACTCCTCAAAGCCGTCCCCCATGTCAAAGACTGGTGGGAAACCTACTGTGAGAAAAATGACGAGAGGGAACCCTCTCTATTCTTGGCCGCACCCACTTGGAATTCGTTCCGAGAGGGCATCAAGGAACAATATTACCCCATGGAGAGATATGAGGACAAGTACATCCAATGCACCACACTGTGGCACCGAAGGGATCAAGATGTGCATGAACTGACGAATTTGTACCATAACCTGCGCACAAAATGAGATATTAAAGAATTAAAGATATATTTGGTTCTCAAATAATGTAGCTGTCTGCAAAGACACATTCAGGAGGAAAATTTTTTCCTTGACATTACATTGCTTGGCACGACATATCACTATGCTGCCAAGATCGAGTAGAAATTTAAGCAGAAGAAGCGAGACTTTGGATCTATGAATCTAAAGCAAGGGAAAGGCACCTATGAACCATAGAACAAGGGGAAAAGCCAAGGCAGGGCGACTCAAAACAACACCAAAAATCCAAATAAGGACACGAGGAAGTTGTGTGAATTTTATAACAACCCCACTCATAGTATAAACAAGTGTCGAGCGAAACAGTCGTTGGTGGCCGAACTAAAGGCACCCGAATCAAATGCATGTTCTAATCCCAAGCCAGAACCACAAAAGGTAGATGAAAAAGGGAGGCATATCATTGATGTAGACCCTAGTGCCATTGTTTCCACGACCAAGCTATAGAGGGAGGATCCTGAGGATCCAGAGGAGGGGGAGCACCTCTTCCATTCACACATGTGGGTGAAGGGTTCTCCGCTGCAATGCCTTGTCGATAGCGAAAGCCAAAAGAACCTCATTTCAGCAGAGGTCATGAAGAGACTCGACCTACCAACCATAGCACACATGCAACTGTATACCATCGGGTGGCTTCACCTAGGGAGAGATCTTTGCGTCAGTCAACAGTGCCGCCTTCTGTATAGCATCAAGCCATTCACAAATGTGGTATTGTGTGATGTTTCTCCTCTTGATGTAGCTGATGTATTCTTGGGGAAACCATACTTGTGGATGCATCATGATGTGTATGCGTCTAGACCTCGTTCTATTGTTATTACTTTGGGAAATAAATTGTATAGGATAACAGAGGTAGTACTGTCTCCTGCCATCTCCTTGACTATTACAAAACAATGTAGTAAGTTTTTTTCCCAAATCAAGAAATTTATTTTCCTTAAAACTCGTTCACAAGGAAAGAAGAATATTGTGGCCATAGCCTTGAAACAGGGCTCCCCTACATGGCTTCAGCAGATGGATAAATTCGTGGAGGAATACAAGGACATTTTCTCCTCACCTATAGAGGTTCCTCTACACTGTCAGGACAAGCACTCCATTGATCTGACCTCTCATGCACTGTTGCCTGATATTTTCATACCTCATGCGACTACACAGACATAATCCACATATGTACTATTTGAGGCAACAAAATTTATTGAATGTATTCAACACTTCCACCAGCAGGTCCACAACATCCTGGACAAATTGAATACCAAGTTCAGCAGAATTTTCCTCTCATGGAGGAACTTAATGCAATGGGGACCACTGCTTCCTAAGGAGGGAGAAATGAGCCAGGTTGATATTGGTGACCACCCACCTATTCCATTTGGACTCGCACCATCAGTTATTTTAGTTTTTCACATTCAGCAAAACTTACTATTTTTAGTAGGTTTTTGGGTCCTGAACTTCCGGAGCCATTTTGGGCCCCTAATGATCTAGGTGGATATTGGTGGCTAGCCACCTATTACATTTAAAGCCCTATCATCAGTTCTCCCAATTTTTTAGTTTCAGCACAACTTACTATTTTTAGTAGTTTTTCGTCTCCTAAACTTCTGGAGCCATTTCGAGCCCCTAAATGACAATTTTTGGGATAATTGGGAGTAACATGGGTCCATCGACCGATGTTTCTCACATAAAAAGTTGTATTCCTCGGATAGATATTTATAATGAGGTATTGAACATGCCAAATGAAGATCGAATGCCAAAGTTACGTCCCCAGGAAGATTGATGTACTAATTTACCCAAACGGGGCCCCATTAGGGGAATTTTGAGGCCTAAAATGGGCCTCCTAAGGAAATAATAAAATAATATCTAAACCAATAAAATAATATTTATGAATATGAATTTTACTTTTTTCACCACAATCCCTGAAACCATAGTTAAATTCAATTTAAAAAGTGTAGCAAAATAAAAGTAATAAAAAAATATATTGATGTGACTATAAATAGGAATGATTTTTTTAATAAAATGTCATTATAATTGAACAACTAAAGCATTTGTCCTTTGTACTTAAATAACTTGAAATAAATTATAAATATAAATTCATAAATCCTTAATTGTATAATATACTATTAATTAAAATTTGTGTTATTTAAATTATATAATAACATGTTATGAATATACTATATAAATATAATATAATATAATATAATAAATGTAATATATTATTTTATAAAAAAAATTATATTACATATTGAATTATTTTGATTTATAACACACACACACACACACACACACATATATATATATGAATATAATATATATTATATAACATTTAGATTATTTTTCATAATATTATTATATAATAATATATAATATTAATATAATCATAATGAAATTAATTTAGTTGTATTTAAACATTTTTTTTTTAAGTATTGAAATAGATTTAATTTATATTTATAGGTATAATATAAGATTTATATACATTGAAAATTTAGAACCTTTTTTTGCTCCAAACTATGTTGAACCTAATATACCTTTTTTTAACATATAAAACTAATGTAAATTTTTTCATCATAAAAAACTAATATACCTTTTTTCTTTAATTTTAATACATTTGTATTGTTATTAATATTATAATAATATTATGCATAGATTTGATTTATCATAAAATTGCAAGGTTACATTTTTATTTATTTTGATTTAATATGTATAATATACATGTATAGATATTAGCTTATAATAATTTGAAATTATAATATTAAATAAAATGAGATAAATATATAATTTAAAAATAAATATATGAAAGCATACAAATATAATATTTATTGAAAAATGTGTAAAGGCATGAAGATTATGTAATGATATGCATTGTCGCTTTCAAAAAATATAAAATGACAATAATAATATTTTATTCAAAAAGTGTGAAATGACATTTATTATTAGTACCTTACTTTATGAATTTAAATGTACTTAGAGCACTACCATGGTTAACCATAAGTTTTTATCCACCATTGAGAATGTAACAAGGAAGTACCTTTAACTCAAGCAATGCCACCTCAACTATTGGGAATGATGTCATCCCCTAAAATGTGATTGGTTCTCATAAAGTGAATTTTGATTGTACATTTTCCTTAGGAGGCCCATTTTAGACCTCGAAATTCCCATAATGATAGTTTTGGCTCTTAATCTCCTATGGTTAGGTTTTTGAATGTTTAGGGTTTTCCATTGTTTCTCAACAATTAATAGGCCTTCAAGCCTCATTGAAACATAGTTTAGAGGCTTGTAGCTGCCACATCTCTTCTTAGAGATAAGCTACCAGTGCCTTAGCTAGTTTATTTCCATTATGTCTGTAAGCATATTTATGTTATTTGATATTAATGAAATGAAGTATTAATTCTGTTTCATCTCTATGTTTATGAATATTTTTGTATTTTATTGTGTTCTTGCATAAATCCAGATAAGTGGTATCAAAGAAGTCTTCTCTTTCACTTTTTTTTATTTGCATGTCCCCAACGAGGTCAAGGTATAAGGAGTTAGGGTTTGATATGGTTGAACCCCTACAAGATTAGCCTCACAAACCTCGACGACCTCCCATGGTAGAAGAAAAGAAAGACGAGGGAGAAGGGGATACTATCAAAATATTGCTCGAGGAGGCCCTTGAGAAACAAAGGAATGCGATGATGGATAACTTTGTTGAGATCCTTCAATGACTGCCCACCTACGACACATTTGCATCCAACAACCACTCTGGAGGCAACACTCCCTTCAAGGTACATGTAAACTTTGAAATTCCTATATTTGAAGGCTAGATAGATGCAGACACTGTATATAGATGGTTTAATTTGCTAGAAGGGTATTTCTCGGTCCATGATTTCTCCAACCGAGAAAAGATTATTTTTGCACTCCTCAAAGCTGCCCCCTATTGTCAAAGATTGGTGGGAAACCTAATGTGAGAAAAAGGATGAGAGGGAACCCTCTCTGTTTTCGGCCGCTCCAACTTGGAATTTGTTTCGAGATGGCATCAAGGATTAATATTACCCATTGGGGAGATATGAGGATAAGTACATCCAATGTACCACACTGCGGAAGTAAAGGGATCAATATGTGCATGAACTGAAGAATTTTTTCCATGCCCTGCGCGCAAAGTTAAGTTTTAAAGACTCAAAGAGACATTTGGTGCTCAAGTAAAACAATTGTATGTACAAACACATTCAGGAGGAAATGGAGGTCCTTGAAATTACCTCACTTGGCACGACGTATCACTATGCCACAAAGATCGAGTAAGAATTTATGTAGAAGAAGTGATATTTTGGATCTGTGAATCCGAAGCGAGGGAAAGGTGCCCCTGAACCATAGAACAGGGGGAAAATCCAAAGCGGGGTGACTCAGAAAAACACCATAAATAAAAATAAAGACATGAGGAAGTGGTGTGAATCTCATAACAGCCCCACTCACAGCACAAACGACTGTCAGGCCAAACAATCACTGGTGGCCGAACTAAAGGTACCCAAATCAGATGCATGTTTTGATCCTAAGCCAGAACTAGACAAGGGAGATGAAAAAGGGAACAAATCATTGATGAAGAAACTATTTCCATTGTTTCCACCACCAAGCTCCAGAGGGAGGATCCTAAGGATACAGAGGAGGGGGAGCACGTCTTCCATTGACAAATGTGGGTGAAGGTTTCTCCACTATAATTACTTGTCAATAGTGGAAGCCAAAAGAATCTAATTTCAGAAGAGGTGTTGAAGAGGTTCGGCCTACCGACCATAGCACACCCGCAACTATATACCATCAGGTGGCTTCACCCAGGGAGAGATCTCTGCATCCACCGGCTATACCGCCTTCAGTATAACATCAAGCCATTCAAGGATGAGGTATTGTGTGATGTTGCTCCTCTTGATGTAGCTGGTATATTATTGGTCCAACCATAACTTCCTAAGGAGGGAGGAATGATCTAGGTGGATATTGGTGGCCACCCACCTATTCCATTTGGACCTGTAGCATTAGTTCTTTTAGTTTTTCACTTTTAGCACAACTTACTATTTTTAGCAGGTTTTCGAGTTTTGAACTTCCGAAGCCATTTTGAGGCCCTAATGATCTAGGTGGATATTGGAGGCCACCCACCTATTCAATTTGAACCCCCACCATTATTTCTTTTAGTTTTTCAGTTTCAACACAACTTACTATTTTTAGCATTTTTTTGAGTCTTGAACTTCCGGAGCTGTTTTGAGGCTCTAAACAATGGTTTTTGAGAAAAACTAGGAGAAACATGGATCTGTGGACAGATTTTTCTCACATAAAAATTTTTATTCTTCATATATATCTTTCTGATGATGTATTTAGCATGTTAGACAGAGATCGTATGCCAAATTTACATCCTCGGGAAGATTGATGTACCAATTTACCCAAATGAGGCCCATAGTTTTGGCGCTTCATCTCCTAGGGCTATGATTTTAGATGTTTAGGGTTTTCCATTATTTATAAACAATAAATAGGCCTTCAAGGCTCATTGTAACATAGTTCATAGGGGTGTAGCTAGCACATCTCTTCTCAGAGATAAGCTACCAATGCCCTAACTAGTTTATTTCCATTATATCTGTAAGCATATTTCTATTATTTGATATTAATGAAATGAAGTATTATTTCCACTGCATCTCTATGTTTATGTCTATTTCTATATTTTATTACATTCCTGCATAAATCTGGATCACTCCTTCAGCCCAAAACCTCTCTCTTACCTCATCTAGGCCTGGCACAACCTCCAAGACACCTTTAACTTTGAAACCATGAGTCATGGACCCTCTTAGGTCACCTTAGTGACTCTTTCTTTTGCTGCAAAACAAAGTTATTTTAAAGTGTATTTAGCTCATTGATAGATGCATTGTTAAGCATAACGATCAAACATGAGATAGATAAAGTTCAATCAACCATTTGGTTCAACATGTGTGCCTAGATTAGTTTCCCTTTCTGCAAGTTCAATTCATAAATCTAAATCATGAATGCCACTTAGTTTAACTTCCTTTCTTGCATTAGCTTAAGTGTGAATTTATCTTTATTGTAGATAGATAGATGAATAATTATTATCTATACTAGTTTCTTTTCTTGATGATAGAGTAATGGTCATGAGTTATTTTTAGTCTTAGCTTTCATTTAGAAGTGTGACAAACTTCCTTTCCTAGAAGAAACCCTAGCAGTAGAGCCTCATCATAGAATTGAGAAGAGTATGGCATGAATAAATTTCATCTGCTATGAATATAGCACTATCACCTCCAAGTTTTTACTAACCCTGGGTTGATAAAGAAAATTTGAGTAGCCTTTGGGAGTTGCAACACTCTTAGTGCAATACCTAAGCTCACCACATGTCGCAGCAGAGTACATGTACATGTGTTGGTATAGGTACATGTACAGTTGTTGGTATAGGTAAATGTATAGGTACAAGTGTTGGCACATGTCCAAGTACATGTACAGTTACAATTACACGTGTAGAGGACTTGGATTACTACCTCACGACAGATGGATTGGTTAGATTTAGAGATAAGATATATGTATCGGAAAACAGTGAGCTCAAGAAGGCGATCTTGAGGGAATTTCATGAGAAACCATATTTAGGTCACCCGGGCTACTAGAATACTTTGAATGTAGTGAAGAGATTCTACTATTGGTCGAATCTAAAGAAGGATGTGGAAGAGTTTGTAGCCAGATGTTTCTTTATCATATTTTTAAGGAAGAGTGTAAAAATCCAGGTGGATTTCTACAACCGATTGTGATACCAGAATGGAAATGGGAGGTCATTTCCATGGACTTCATCACAGGTTTTCCTAATACAAATAAGAAACATGATTCCATCATGGTTGTTGTGGACTGGTTAACAAAGGTTTCACATTTCATACCGGTGAAGACTACATAATCAACTAGTGATGTAGCACGTGTTTATCCATGACATAGTTAGATTGCATGGTGTTCCAGAGAAGATAATGTCATACAAGGATGCAAAGTTCACTTCCAAGTTTTGGAAGCAGTTGTTTGCAGGTTTAGGCAATGAGATTGCCTTTACCACAACTTATCATTCACAGACAGATGGAAAGACTGAGAGGGTCAATATGATACTAGAGGATACGTTGAGGATGTACTTGATGCATCAACAGTGAAAATTGGAAGAATATATTCCACTGGTATAGTTCACCTACAACAATGGGTACTAGGAGTGAGTGAGGATGAGTCCATTCGAGGCTATGTATGGGCTTAGTTTCAACACTCTAATAAAACTTCGGGCCAAGTTTAATCCAAGAGGGGGAGTAAGTAGTGTCCCACCTTGTCAAGGTTAGTTTTGTGACACTTAGAGAAGGTGATTTGATGTAATGATATAAGATTATGCATGAAAGACTTATGTACATGATTATATGCTATAGACCTAGTTTGGGTCACCTGGTTTCTATGTTCTTATGATAATATCTATGATTGTGTGTATAATAATTGATTTTGGTTTATAGCATATTATTGATGCTTTCTCTTTTGTTATCCTAGTTTGGACATAGGTGTATGACATGGATGGAGATCTAGGATCGAGATACATAGATCCATGCATGATCATGGTTATGTGTAAAATATGGTTAATTATGATTTATGGATGATACATGATATGTATGATTATATATGCATAATATTGTACTAAGAAAGATGTGGCAGGGGACATGGTTATTTTGGAAACAAGGATGCTTGAGTTATAAATTACAGCAGAAGTCATTTCTCCTAAACCAAAATGAATTTGGAAGTCATGCACAATCCTTGGTAAATTTTGAATAAGTTAATTATGAAATTCATTTGATTCCTTTGATATATGAGATTGTGATGTGTGCAGATCTTGGAAGAAGACCTTATCAATGAACCATCAGATTAGTATGAGCTCACAATAAGTACCTTAAGGTGAATCGTGAAGTTTCAAACTAGATTAGATGAGAAGCCATGGAAATTAGGGCGTTGAGTCCTAAATCCATGAACTATAAATACGTGGAGTCCTGGATATATAATAAAAGGATTACGACACAGAGTCCTAAATCCATGAAATATAATACATGGAGACTTGGATCTATAATGAAATTTTTAGGGCGTGGAGTCTTCAATATTTAAAAAGATCAAGGTGTGGAATCTTGGATCTTTAGAGTAGATCATGTCATGAAGTCCTCAACCTATTAAGGAACAGAGATGCATGCAATAGGGGTGTAGAATCCATATTCTACGAAAGAAAAATACCACTCATGGGCAGCTTAGGGATGAATTTACTTAATAAAATCTCATTCCTAACAATTTTGGAGTGACTTTCTAAAAATATAAAGTCATGTCTAGCATCTCAAGTATTACTTTCCAAAAGTAGTAAATCACCTCCAATCAATGGGTAATCAAGTAAAATTGAAGGAAAATCACTTAACTTATCATTGAACAATCCTAATAGTTCAATCTTGACTTAATCATAATTATTATTAATATTATTATTACCTTTTATTAGACTATGATATTATTATTGAAAGGGAATTATATATCCTCTATCACTTGACACCTCTCTCCTTGGTGATTCTCATGGCTCTATATAACTCTATCTCTCTTTTAATAATACATTACACTCTCTATTATGCACTCATCAAAGAATGGAATATTCCTCTTACACTCATTAAAGACATGTTATAAAAGATTCATCTTACACTCTCTTTAATGGATATGTTACAATATCCTTAATTAAGGCATGCATACCTGTCCTTAATGTCATGATTTACACTCCTCTAAATGGAAGAGAAGGCATGCACATTACTCCTACTTTATCACAATAATTTTTTGTTCCTCCTATATATGTTTCACATGTATTCTCACTTGAGGGATTTCTATTGTGATACCAAGAGTTGGAGAGATTTGAAAAATATTGTGAGAGGGGGAGACTTGGAGGGTAGGTAAATGATAATATAAATTGCTAAGTAGCTTGACCCAATGGATTTTACCATGAGTGGTATTGAAAGGAAGTGAAACTTGTCTTCCTCAACTTTGTAATGTTCCAAAATTTTGGCCTCCAAGCTAAATGGAACATTAGAGTTAGCAACAGCTCTAGACAGTGAATAAATGGGAAGAAAAGCCCATAAGTCTCTAAGGAGGAATAAAATACTCCAAATGTGAAAGGGGACACTCTTTCTAGCTCAATAAAAACCTCCATGTGTGAATAGGGGTAAGATCAAGCTGCTTTGACTAAGTCAACAACACAATTTGAGTGGAGGAGGAATAACACAATTTTGGAGGGAGATGTATCTTGGGATAGATATGACCTAATTGAGTGGGGCCAAGGGCAAGAAAAATCATGTATTATATAAGGAAGAGGATGGTAGCATTATTATTCATGTATTAGTCTATTATTCTTGTCTGCCAAGACTTGTTGTTGCTTTGCTTCTTAGCAAAGTTGCAGTGTTGTTTAGCACTGGGTGTTCCCAAGTGGGAATCCCACCTCTTTCCTTTGAGGAGCCTCATTGGGAGAGTTTTTATTCATCATTCCACATCATGTTTTTAGGCCAAGATTCATCCATCTTCATCAGCACAGCTTTTCCGGAGATTGTGCAATGTTGCTGGGTGCAACAGTGGAAGGGATTGGAATCCCGATTTCTGAGCTAGTTTCTCATTGGAGGAAGGTTTCCTTCACTTGAGAGATATTTTTGGAGAGCTCCAGACCTTATTTCAGATCTGTGGTATCATACCACACATTTAGCATGAATTCCCAGTGTTTTTTCTACTAGGGAATGCGTTAATTTTGGAGGGAGTGTTCATTGCATTGTTTGGTGGCTCCATTGTTGAGTTTCCTTGTGATTGAGAGGTTCATCCTTTCATGGGAGGAAGCCCTTGAGGGATATACATTAGATGAGACATATTTCAGCCTTTTACACTAATTTTCTTTAGTTTTGTAGTTATCATTCAGTAATTTTCTGAATATCACATGTTGTATGCAGAGTGTTTGACAAGAAACCCTTGCTGGTTTCTTTGTATTTTGTATAGGAATGTTAGATATTTGGTCTTCAGCATTATTTATCAATAAATGAGTAGATATATTGTTCTCCTATGATTTTATGTGTAAAACCTCTCTTAGACTGTGCAGTCCCTTGAGCAGCTGCTCCGACATTTTGCAGTCTTGGGGTTTTAGCAGTTTTTTGCAATCCTAGGTGTGAGAGATCTGTTTAACCCACCTAGTTTGCTTTGTTTCAGCTCTAATCTTGGATTTATAATTTATATTGACGAATATATGGGATCCAAGAGTCCATTTTACTGTTTTATTGCATTTGTTGCTGGAAATGCGTTTTTGATGCATGATTTATGAGTTGTTCTAGATTTGGAATATTATAGTGGTATCAAAGCATGATATCTGGCTTAGCCTGTGAGATCCAACTATCAGAGGAAGGAGAAATGGAAAAAATCTAGAAAGATTTAGTATGTGAAAGGAAAAAGGAAGACAAGCTCACAAAGCTTCTTCCAAAATCTATGTAGAGCTTTCAAGGAGAGCTGAAGAAATTGAGATTGGAGATGGGATCTCCAAAGAAAGTTGAATCTAGAGCTGAATCTAGATTTTCACATGGTGAGTGTGAGCATGCAACTACATTCCATGATGCACAGCGTAGTCAAGTGACCAGAGCTATCTTGAGATGGATGGGAGGAGGAAAAATGCCTAAGAGGAGAACTCTTAGTGATTTTTTGCATGAGTATGAGTCTCAAACTGAGAGGCTTAGAGATCATACTGATTTCTAGGAGTTTTGAAAGATCCAAGAGGAGAATAGAAAGCAGCAGGATGCAGATAGATTTCATTTATCTACTTTTTCCGGATCACCTACATGTTCAACTAGAGCTTGGGTGAAGGAGCTAGAATCCTATTTGCAGCTGCACCATATTTCTGGAGATGAAGTTATCAGAGTTGCAGCGCTACACTTAAGAGGTAAGGCTCATGCATGGTGTATTTCTGAATCTTGTTCCTTAAATAATGCCAACACTTTCTCTTATGCAAGATTCATAGAAACATTGATGGAAAGGTTTGGTGAAAAACTTCCTAAGGCACATGAGCAGGGAAAAATTGAAAGAACCAAACCCTTGCATGGGATGGAGGAAACTCCATTTCAAAAAACCATGGGAGGATCTGATATCTTGCATTACACTCTGCCAGAAGCAATACCTCCAGTTCATATTCTTGAACAAGAGGGCATAGGGATCTTTTTTTCATAGGAGGATCCAACTGTTGAGATGTTTCCCACACACATTAAGGGAGATGAGGGAAACAATGCTGTCACATCTAGAGCACATCCAGTGCCTCATGCAGAGGAGGGAGGAGAACATGCTCCAATAGGAGGGATTCTTGTATCCTTACAAGAATTTCC
Source organism: Pinus albicaulis (assembly GCA_034641835.2). NCBI lineage: Eukaryota > Viridiplantae > Streptophyta > Pinopsida > Pinales > Pinaceae > Pinus > Pinus albicaulis. The sequence goes on along the minus strand of CM076577.1, from coordinate 693,067,027 downwards.
CTAGGATCTCATACATAGAGGTCCAAGCATAATCAATGAGCAGCATGATTGTAAATCATTGCAGCTGGATGGAGGAGGTGGAGAGGAAGAGCAACATCAGTTGATGAGAAGCACAAACCCTTCTCTATTTCAGAGAGATAATACAAGAAAGAGGCAGACTGATTTGTGTAGTGAGGGCAAGGGAAAGGTTGCCCAATCATATGTACAATCTACTCTTGACATTGATGTCTCACTACATGGAGGAATTCCACCAGGGAGGCCACCGAATCTACATTTGATGAGAGATATCTTGTCTTTGGGTTCACCACTCTGGGATTATGGAGAGGTGAAGAGTTTGGACGAATGCTTTGGCATGGGGGATGTCAAAGTAGCAGGCAACAGCATGAGGAGAGCTTCACATGCCAAATCACCAGCGCTATCTCTTAGGAGGATTGATCCTTATTGGAGGTCTCATCTTTTGGTAGAGTACTCTAAGGATCTTGGTGCATGCATGATTCTTGATGACCCGGATGGAAATGAGAGATACATGGTGGATGATGTGGTCATATATTCCTATGGAAGGATCTTCTTGACTAACTTTTCTAGTCTCAAGGAGAAGCTGCTACATGCAGCACATGAGGACTTCTCTTCTATGCACTTTGATGCATATTTCCATTTGACGGAGGAGTTTACTTGGGAGGGCATTAAACATGACATATTTCAACATATGGAGAGATGCATAGTCTGGATGGTGATAGAGAGGAGGTCGCAACCATCTTCCTATTCATTGGGAGTGAGGAAAAATTTCTAGTTGAACCATTTCAGCTCAAGAGCTCAAGTACATGATGGAGGAGGTATAATTTCATATTTTGTATTGTACTTATTTTCCTCATTGGAGAAGCCTGATGTAACAAGAAGAATGATCTCCTCTTGCATGTTGTATGATGATGTACTTGCATCTACTTGTAGCATTGACTTTGGCTATCCTTTTGATGGTTTGTGGGGGAAGCCACATGTATCTAGGTGTTCACCATTGGCACCAACTTGTAACTTCATGTTTTCACCTTATGAGATGACTGTGACAACAAAAAATTGGTTGGAAAAGCACTTTTTATTTCTTATTTTGATGCAGGCCAAGGATTCACTGTGCTGGTTCCATGAGAGGGACCATGATTCACTCTCTGGTTGTCATTTGGCAACTTGTTTTTATTGTATCTTACTTTCATGTATTGCTCATGTTTTTTTTCTCAAGGGAAGCTTTGTATGCAGAGAGAAACCAATTGGATGGCATGGCACCCATATGATAGAGCAGCAAAAGACTTGTTGGTATGGGGCATCATACAAGTTGACCATCATGATCTTACTTCATGACTTGTATGAGGGAGAGATGAGGCAACAACAAAATTTTTTGTTGCTATGGTTACACTTGGGAGAGTATGGGAAAAATTCTTCCCATACTTTTCATGATATTTCTGGAAAGAAGGAAGGCACATTCATGGTGCAAGAAGGTTACCCTTCAACATTGAAGGATCATGAGAGACTTCCATGTCGGAAGAATATATTCTCACATAACAGCATGATGGTGGATGGAAAAGAGGAGAGTCATGGAGCCTTATTACAAAGGTCTACAATGCTGTCACATAGGAGTATGTTCTTATGGATGGAATCTTCCAAGGAGAGGACGTATCCTTTCTTCCTGCAGGGTTTTATGAGGATATTCTCATGGGAGGACTTATTGATGGACCTCACTTTCATCCAACTTGCTATGTATGGTAGGAAATGCATTTATGTACTTGTTGATTACTCCATTGAGTATTTGTACTTTCTCACCATGTTTGGACAGTGCATTGCTCCTCAAGAGAGCAAAAGTATTTTTGGGTTTCATGGTCACTTTAGGGCCAATGTTTATGATGATAATATCCCATCTATACATGACTTTGGGCAAGTGTATTGTTATTTTATGTATGTACAACTGATAGAAATTGACGCTTACTTCCCCGTGTTGGAAGAGCAAACATACACAACTTATGACTTGTTGTAGGACCACTTTCCACATGACATTCTCGAGCAGCAGTTGGAAATACTGTTTAATATCCACTTGGAGAACCTTTGGTACCATCCAAAATTGCACATAACTTTCAACAATTTTCTGATTTGGAGGCCAAATGGTGATGATGTGCCATTCATCTTGGATGGAATGGTTTGGGTTGACATGACTCATGATTTTGGAGGAAGGGTCCTTAGTGACTCAATCTTCTTCTTGCCATTGGAGGGTAATCATGTTGCAGCCCAAGATCAGCATGCCTTCTAAACTTATCATAAGTGGAGAGGAGGAAAGTGTGGGATAGGCTCTCTTTCCTATCATGTTCACTTATTCAGCCCACCTACACTCCAGGAGCACAAGGTGGAGGATATTCTTCATGAGTTGCCATGTTGGAGGGTGACTCACTTCATTTGGATGATAGCATGGGTGAGGGAGGCACTCATTCACCATGTTGGTCGTCATTCCTACTTTGTGGAAGCCATGAGACAGCTAGCATGTTTCCATTCACACTTTCCACCTTTGATTGATGCGGACACTTTGGTTTTTCACACTTGGGAGGAAACATTGGATTACAGTTTATTTGTAGATTCTCTTGATACAGTGATGGAGGATATTGATGGGAGGCCACATGAGGAAGAGGGGAGAAATTTGTTCTCCTTATGAATTTGCTTGAGGACAAGCAAAGGATTTGGAGGGGAGGACTGTAATGTTCCAAAATTTTAGCCTCCAAGCTAAATGGAACATTAAACTTAGAAGTAGCTCTAGTTGGTGAATAAATGGGAAGAAAATCCCATAAGTCTCCTAAGGAGGAATAAAATACTCCAAATGTGAAATGGGACACTCTTTCTAGCTCAATAAAACACCTCCATGTGTGAACAGGGGTAATATCAAGCTGCTTTGACTAAGTCAACAATGAAGTTTGAGTGGAGGAGGAATCCAAGGAGGAATAACGCAATTTTGGAGGGAGATGTATCTTGGGATACAGATGACCTAATTGAGTGGGGAAAAGGGAAAGAAAAATCATGTCTTATATCAGGAAGAGGATGGCAACATTATTCTTCATGTCTTAGTCTATTATTCTTGTCTGCCAAGACTTGTTGCTGCTTTGTTGCTTAGCAAAGTTGCAGTGCTGTTTAGCACTGAGTGTTCCAGAGCGGGAATCCCACCTATTTCCTTTGAGGAGCCTCATTGGGAGAGTTTTTATTCATCATTCCACATCAGGTTTTCAAGCCAAGCTTCAGCCATCTTCATCAGCACAACTTTGCCAGAGATTGTGTAGTGTTGCTGGGTGCAGCAGTGGAAGGGATTGGAATCCTGGCTTCTGAGCTAGTTTCTCATTGGAGGAAGGTTTCCTTCACTTGAGAGATATATTTGTAGATATCCAGAGATTATTTCAGATCTGTGGTATCATACCACACATTTCCCATACATTCCTAGCGCTGTTTCTGCTAGGGAATGCGTTATTTTGGAGGCAGTGTTCATTGCATGGTTTGGTGGCTCTGTTGTTGAGTTTCCTTATGATTGAGAGGTTAATCCTTTCATGGGAGGAATCCATTGAGGGATATACATTATATCAGACATATTTCAGCCTTGTACACTCATGTGCTTCAGTGTTGCAGTGATTATTCCGTAATTTTTTGAATATCACATCTTGTATGCAGAGTGTTTGACAAGAAACTCTTGCCGGTTTCTTTGTATTTTGTATAAGTAGATTAGATCTCTGTTCTTCAGCATTATTTATCAATACATGAGTATATCTATTTTTATCCTATAATTTTATGTGTAAACCCTCTCTTAGACTACGCAGTCCCTTGAGCAGCTGCTCTGGCATTTTGCAGTCTTGGGGTTTTAGCACTTTTTGGCAATCCTAGGTGTGGGAGATTTGTTTAAACCATCTAGTTTTCTTTGTTTCAGCTCTAATATTGGATTTAGAATTTATATTGACTAATATATGGGATCTAAGAGTCCATTTTACTGTTTTATTGCAGGAAATGCATTTTTGATGCATGATTTATGAGCTGTTCCAGATTTGGAATATTACAAACTTGCCTTGTATATCTCTCTACTGCAATATTTTCATACTTCTAGTGAGCTCTTATAGCTCAGGGGTTCCAAGGGGAGAATTTATCCCTTGATATTTTTGGGTGGAAAACCGGGTGGTTCACAATGAGTTGGTAAGAATATTGGTAGTGGAGCATTCTCTCATTAGAGTTGGAGCATATAACCATCCTTTTGGAGTTGTATAAATTCACTGTCAGGTATTTTTATCGGATTATATTGTGTCTTATTTTATCTAATTTCATTTTTTTTTCTTATTTGGTTGTTGGATGAAACTTACATGTATGTGAAGTGTTGCAGAACCAATTTTGAAGAAATTTTGTAATAGTTGTAGAAGTTTTTTTTATATAGTGTTGAATATATTGACAATAGGTCCTAATGGCTGAAGCATTTAGGATGCCATGAGTTAAATGAATACATTATAATAGCTTAAATTTTGGTTTTCCTTCTCCTTGTACAATTGTAGATAAGTTTACACACTATATGTTTGAAATAAGTAATAAATGAGATTGTAGGATTTTCTTTTGTAGTTGTTTTAAAGAATCACATTTATGGGCATGTATTTTGCGATTCATCTCAACTTCAGGGGGTATTCGTACCTTTATACCATGTCACCCCAAATTTGATTTCAAAAATCAAGTTTTTAGACTCCAATTCCCAAATCTGCTTTGTTTTGCAGATTTGTTGATGCTTGTATGAATCGGCTATTGTTTTTTTGTTTTTATTTTTCAAATCTTGGATTTTCCTGGTTATATATACTTATGAAACTAATATATTCTAAGCACTTTAAATTTTTGTTTAAAGTCTAAATGGTTTTGTTTCAAGTAATTAGATAGATGTTTGGAAATGGTTTCATATTATGTTTCAAAATGTTTGGCAAAACCTGTGAATGGGAAATTTTATTATTTTTACTACATATGCAAATGATTATGCATGAATAAGTGCTAAATTCCAACGAATTAAGGAAATAGACACATGTCAGAAGTATATCTGGAGGAAACAATGGATTAGCCCTTCAAATAAAAATGCAGAAATAATGGAAGCCAAGAGTTTTAAAGAAAATAATTGGGGTAATTTCAGTCATTTGGTGCATGCAATATTTGCAAATGTAGATAAAAATGAAGCATGCATAAATAATTAAAAGAATCAACACTGGTTAACTCTTTTTTTGGAGTATCTCTTTATATGTATTACAATAGCTCAGGATGCTTGCCATGTATTTGTAGGAATGATTGAGTGAAAATAATGCTTGATGAATCTCAAAACCCTTAAAATCACTCACAATAGATGAAATGGTTTGGAAAAGAATTAATAAAATATATAAATAGTTACAAATTAATTCAATATTTCTATTTTTTATGCATGGTTTTAGATTCAAGCTTGGATGCCATCTATTTGGCAAAATCTGTAAATCATATTCCAAGAGTCAGAATATTTGTTAGTTTAAAAAAATTTCATTCATGTGTGGTTTTGTAATGGTTCAGGCTAACATCAGGGGATATTTGTGCCTTAAGGACCTATCACCCCCCATTTGATTCCAAAACAATACTTTTTAGAAAACACGTAATAAATCTGGACGATTTTGCTGATTACTGTTGCCAACTTTGGGTGTCTCTTCTCATGTATTTGGTCAAGGATTGAGAATATTTAGTTACGTTTAAATATGGAAATATTTGAAGATTTAATTTATGAATTTTATGAGTCAAATAGGTTCAGTATGAATCATATATTCATGTTGCTACTGGTTGTCAAAATTGTCTTAAGAGATGATTGTCCCCAAGTATTTGAGAAAATTCCTTAATGGTTGTATATTGTATGCTTGCAAAATGTTTTCCTTAATGATTAAATGGTTGCATCTATTTACATTTGTATATTTTCTGTAAAAAAAAATGCTTGAGTGAAATCTAGTTTTGTAACCAAGATGTTTTTGAAATGTCTCATTGAATATGCATGGTAATCCCATTGATTTAAAATTCATGCTGATAAAGTAAAATTTGGGTAAGTGAATTTTTGTAGTGCTAGCTTACATAAGAAATTACAGATATTGGATACTACTCCTATAAAATATGAATTCTCCTTTTAAGTAAAGAATTCATGAGAATTTTATTTAAAATGAAATCAAATTAGTCACTACAAAAGTAACAATTAGCTTGTTCGAAATTGCGGCTTGTAAAGTTTGATATTTATTCATCCCACTAAAGAATGTTTCTTGTAAAAATGAATTTTGAGGTTGAGTATCAGGTGATGGTTGTCATTTGGCAGTTTGGCTTTGGGGTTTGAGTGAGAGATTGGATTTGGGATTGTATTGGTATTTGAAACAAAAATATCACATTTTGAGTTTAGTGTTCAATATTTCTCTTTAATACTAATGGTTGGTAAGGTGGGACCTTACAAATAATATGAAGTCTTCATTGTAGAATTTATTCCACCATATGTACAATTTTGATCTTCAACATCATACCTTTGGTTTATGTGCATGAAAGCATATGTAGATACACGCAAACCTACGAAAAAGAGTGTTGCCTTGGGAGAACGACTTGCATAATGCTAGAAATGGGTCATATATTTAGGATTTGTGTGAAATTTTTGTGTATCAGGAGATGCAAACCCTCACACTCTGCAAGATATGTGTAGAAAATGTGACTGGAGTGTCCATCGTGGAACTCGTAGAGAGTTGCATGAAGCCTAGGCGTAATGAAGAATTGCTACATGTTGAAGATAAACTCAACACATTTCAATATTTTCTCATTGATATATATTTTCAATGCATTAACGCATTGGAACACGCTCACCATTATTGATTAATGAAAGCATGAGAATCCTCCATTGACACATATATGATAGGAACATCCTTTGCATTTGGGAACTCAAAGGTACACCACTCTCCATATGTTCATGCGGTATTGAATCCTGAAATTCCATACACTCCTTCACCTTGATCTGTTGATGAAATTTCGACTGTTTCATTTGGGGAAAACATGGCCATCAAAACTTAAATTTGCAGCAGAGGTAGAGACAAATGAAAAGGTTGAAACACCTAAAATTTTATGTCTATTATTCCTTTCCTCTTTGGTAGCTAATCCATAAACAACTAAGGAAATAAATTCAAGGTATAAGAAACATGAAAAGACTATGAATATTATGGTAATTGCATGAGGATGATGATGATGATGATGATGTTGTGAAACTAGATCCAAAAAGATAAGAAAAGGGATATCACCGCCTTAGAAATAAGCCACTTCGAGGGGGCAACCTCCAATACATTACATGAATGAACAATTCTTGAATGATTCAAATTACAAAACCTCCCTGTTAAGTCCCTATATTAATAGTGTAGCCCCTTATTATGTTAGTGTAGGCCCCATTATTGTTATTATTGTACCCCTGTAACCCCCATATTGTTATTATTGTGCCCTTACATTATTATTGTTAGGTCGGCTAGGATTACATTGTGGCCCACTAGGATTATATTGTGGCCCCATGGACTCCTATATATAGAAGGAGGCTTTGTTCATTTGTATCATCCAAGAATTGTTCATTCATGTAATGTATTGGAGGTTGCCCCCTCGAAGTGGCTCATTTCTAAGGCGTGAATATCTCTTTTCCTCTCTCTTTGGAGCTGGTTACACAACATTTGGTATCAGAGGTTTGGGATTCTAGGGTTTCGCTGCTCCAAACAGGTCATCGTGGCATTTTCGCTATAACTTTTTTTCTACGAAGCTTCAGAAGCTGAAATTTCAAGGGTGCGAAGCTGAACTCTTGAGGAAGGTTTTCTAAAAATTTCAGATCTTGTTTCGCAATATTTGAGGAGATATCATCTGTGGAAGTTAGGTATTTTTTCAGGCTCATAAACAGGTCATCGTGGAATTTGCGCTATAAAATTTTTTGTACGAAGGTTCAGAGCCTGAAATTCATATGGTGCGAAGCTGAAATCGTGAGGAAATTCGTCAAAAAATTTCAGAGCTTGGTTCGCAATATTTTTGGAGATATGATCTGTGGAAGGTAGTGCTTTTTCAGGCTCCTGAATTGCATCTCAAAGAGGTGATCGTGGGAAAACTTCAATAACTCTCTCTCTGGGCATTGGATTGAAGTGCCGTAAAAATTGGTCGCAAGTACACAGACTGAAGTTTCTGAGCTATCAATTTCAGAGACAAAGGACAAACAGTGACACGTGGCAAGTCGTACAAGTTCGCTCTACTGAACCAGTCCAGAATTAGGTCATTGTGGGAGATTGGACACAAATTTGTCTTGGAGAATCCAAATCAGGTCAGACCTGTGGCATTTGAAAGAAGCTTCAGAGATCTACTACAGAGCTGAATTTCAAATATCGAAGATTTTCAAATACAGATATAATTCAATTTCAATATCGAGCTCCTAAAAGCTAGTAAAAGGTGTGTATTTTTTTTTTTCCCAAATTGCATAAGTCTTGTTTGAAGAATCAAGTTGAATTGATTCCAAGGGCATATTGTAGAATAGATATCAATATTGAATTCTAAAATGGCCCCTAAAAAGAATTCAACACCCATCAAGCCTTCAGAAGGCTCTACCATGACTCATGAAGATGAAGAATTGTAACATGATCTATCAAAATTACAAGAACAAGTGCAACAAATTTCACTCTCGCAAAGAGCAGCAAAAAATGAAATGGAAGTTTTGAAGAAAGGTGTGGAAGTGAAGATGGATGGTTTGAAGAAAGGCATGGACGCTAAGATGGATGGTGTGCAAGCTAAGATGAATGGCATGGAAGCTAAGATGGATGGCATGGAAGTGGGCATGGAAGCTAAGATGGATGACATGAAAGACAACATGGAAAACATGAAGAATGATCTAAAAGCATACATGGAAGGCTTGATGACAAGCTTAAAACCAGAAATGATTCCTAATGGCGGAAATATAAGAGAAGAACCTCATGATGAGAACAAAATAAATGTTAATCATGATTTCATAAACTCGAATGTTGGTGGGAAGAACCACCATATTCCAAAAATGGATATGAGGAAGTTTGATGGAAAGGATCCTGTAACATGGATACTACAGATGGAGCAATATTTTGATCTCCATAATGTGCAAAACACACAAAGGTACGCATTGCAACTTTACATTTAGAACAAAATACATTTGTATGGTATCGATGGCTTTGCTCCCGTAAAAAAATTGTCACTTGGTCAATTTTTACGGAGGAAATGATAGCACATTATGAGGATACAAAGAGCAACACCTTTTTACCCAAACTGGGCAACTGATAAACCAAAACAAAAGGGTTTAAAAAAGTAAAGAAATGACTCAAAAATTGAGTATAGTAATCGATACTCAGATCACAGATTGATCTCTTCTAGGTATGAAGGATAACATCCAACATGAAGCTCATGTTTTGGAACTGGATTCATTGGAGAAGGCATTCAGGTTGGCAAGAAAAGTTGAATGTAAAATAATGGCGACAAGGAAGCCTACCACTCAATTTTATAAAGAAGGAAGTGTTGCTACGTCTAGATTTCCACAACCTACAAGGTTGACACCACAACAATTGGAAGAAAAAAGAGCAAAAGGGCTTTGCTACAGTTGTGATAGAAAATACACTAAAGGTCATAAGTGTGTTGAGAAGAAATTATTTTACATAGATTGTGAAGAGGAAGAAGAAAATGAACAAGAAGAGGGTATACACCAGGAACCAACCCTAGAAGAGGAAGAAATGAATCCGACCATATCGTGTAATGCACTGGCAGGAATTACCACTCCTCAAACTCTCAAGATACAAGGACAAATCAAGAAGAAAAAGGTAATAGTGTTGATTGATTCAGGTAGCACCCATAATTTATTCATTGTAAGGTAGCCAAGGAATTAAATTGTTTCCTATACCCAGCACCAGAATGTCAAGTGATGGTTGCAAATGGAGGAACTATAAATTGCTCTGGAAAATGCCATAATATCAAGCTAACCATGGGGGAATATGTATTGACTAGTCCAATGCTTTCCATTCCCATGGGAGGTGTTGATGTTGTACTAGGAGTACAATGGTTACAATCTTTGGGGACGGTAGCTTTTAATTTTCAAGAACTTTTCTTGAAATTTTTTTCAGAAGGAAAGGAAGTCGAATTACTGGGTATTGCGGGGAAGCCAGGAAGGATAATAAGCTCTAATGTCATGACAAAGCTTCTAAAGAAAGAACAGCGAGGCGTAATTGCACAATTATGCTCACTAGAAGTTCCAACATCAAAATCATCTATTTCAGCAGATCTCCAACAAGTCTTGGACAATCATTCCAAGGTGTTTGAAACTCCCAAAGGACTCCCACCTATTCGTGATCATGATCATGCTATTCATTTGATTCCAACTATCCGCCTATAGATATCCTTACCTAAAAGGTCTTATGATTGCGTAAAATGTTCTTAAAAATCAACCTAGTCAAAGCTCTTTCTCTGCTCCTGTAGTATTGGTACACAAGAAGGATGGATCATGGCGAATGTGTCCGGATTATAGGGAGCTCAATAAGCTCACCATTAAAGATAAATCTCCCATTCCTGTGATTGATGAATTATTGGATGAATTACATGGAGCAATTTATTTTACCAAGTTGGATCTTCGTTCAGGATATCATCAAATTAGAATGAAGACTGAAGATATTCCAAAAACAGCATTTCGAACACATGAGGGTCATTATGAATTTTTGGTCATGCCTTTTGGCCTTACCAATGCACCTTCTACATTTCAAGGGTTGATGAATTCCATTTTCAAACCCTTCCTTAGAAAATTTGTGCTAGTATATTTTGATGATATACTAATCTATAGCAAGTCTTGGAAGGATCATGTTGAGCATGTTGACAGGGTGCTCAAACTATTGCAAGAGAAACAATTATATGCAAAAGCATCCAAATGTTTCTTTGGAGTACAGAGGTGGAATATCTGGGTCATATTATATCCCACGAGGGTGTTAAAGTAGACCCTAACAAAATTAAAGCCATTAAGGAATGGAAAGTCCCTAAGACAATAAAGCAGTTGCGAGGATTTCTCGGGTTAACAGGCTATTATCGTAAGTTTGTTAAGAATTATGGAAGAATAGTAGCACCTCTAACAACATTATTGAAGAAAGATGCATTTTCATGGAATCCTGAAGCAACTAAGGCCTTTGAACATCTTAAAGAGGCAATGTGCCTAGCACCGGTCTTAGCTACGCCAGACTTCACAAAAACCTTTATTGTGGAATGTGATGCCTCAGGAAATGGAATTGGTGCAGTTTTAATGCAGGAAGGAAGACCCATTGCTTATGAAAGTCGTCCAATCAAAGGAAAGTATTTACAGAAACCTATTTATGAGAAGGAAATGTTAGCAATACTACATGCACTAAAGAAATGGCGAACTTACCTAATGGGAAGACACTTCAAGGTAAAAACTGATCATGATAGTCTTAAACACTTTTTCGAACAAAGACTATCTTCAGAAGAGCAGCAAAAATGGGTCACAAAGATGTTGGGTTATGACTTTGAAATAATCTACAAAAAAGGAAAGCTTAATGTTGTTGCAGATGCACTCTCAAGGAAGAATGAAGAGGTGGAAGCATTGCTTTGTGCCATTTCTATTATCCAACCAGATTGGATAACTGAAGCAAGAGATGAATGGAAGAAGGACAAAGATGCATGGACACTCATTCAAAAGTTGCAGCAAGATCCTAGTACATCTGATACATTTAGTTGGAAAAATGATTCCTTATGGTACAAAGATCGCTTATATCTTTGTAAGAATTCCCAACTAAAACAAAAAGATTCTTCTGGAATTGCACACTTCTCCTTTAGGAGGACACTCAGGATTTTTAAAAACTTACCACAGGGTGAAGAAAGATTTTTTTTGGGATGGCCTTTAAATCGGTCGTGTTTAGATAATGTTTATTTGCTGCCAGACAGTGGAGATAAATTAAGACTTCGATCACACCTTTATCCATCCCAGTCGCAGAGGAGATTTTCACCGGATTTTTTATCACAGTTTACCTAGTCCCAAGGAGTCACGTGTATTGATAGACTTAATATATGCACACTTTGTGTACATCTCATCCATTTAGTATTACTCTGCTACTACATTTCAGGATACGTATTCAAAGTTACATGGAAAGCCGGATTTAAGGTATATTTTACGAAATTTTAACATTTAATAATCGAGATAGTAAATAAATGTTTGGAAGGATATCTTCGTTGTTTTGTATTCGATAAACAAACACAATGGGTCAAGTGGTTACCTCTCGCTGAATGGTGGTATAACACTTCCTTCCATACTGCAGCAAAAATGACCCCATTTATGGCACTTTATGGATATCATCCACCATCCATCACATCATCTTTACGAGAAAATTTGAAGGTTCAAGCAGTGGAAGATCACATCGAGCATCAACAAGAAGTTTTCCAACTCTTAAAGGATAACCTGAATTTGGCACAAAATCGAATGAAACAACAGGCAGATCAACATCGTAGCGAGAGAAGTTTTGATGTAGGAGATTGGGTATTTTTACGGCTACAACCATACAAACAAATGTCCCTCAAGCAAGCAAAGAAGGATAATAAATTATCGCCAGAGTACTATGGTCCTTACAAGGTGTTGCAAAAGATTGGTACTATGGCATACAAATTGGAGCTTCCTGCTTCTTCGCGAGTACATCCAGTTTTCCATGTATCATGCTTAAAGAAGGTTATAGGAGAAAATCTTCCAGTTCAAACAATATTGCCAGAACTTGATGAGGAAGGAAAAATCATATTGGAACCAGAAGCGGTCATGGAAACAAGAACTCGACAACTACTGAATCGATCAATTTCAGAGTATCTCATCAAGTGGAAGAACTTACCCACTGAAGATTCTACATGGGAGGATGAGAATTTTATACAGAAGCACCCATAGCTACTCAAGCGCTGAGGACAACACTTTTTTGAAGGAGAGGGGCATGTTAGGTCCCTATATTACTAGTATAGTCCCTTATTGTTGTTAGTGTAACCCCCTTATTGTTATTATTGTACCCTTGTAACCCCCATATTGTTATTATTGTGCCCTTAAATTATTATTGTTAGGTCTACTAGGATTACATTTCGTGGCCCCACTAGGATTATATTATGGCCCCATGGACTCCTATATATAAAGGAGGTTTTGTTCATTTGTATCATCCAAGAATTGTTCATTCATGTAATGTATTGGAGGTTGCCCCCTCGAAGTGGCTCATTTCTAAGGCGTGAATATCTCTTTTCTTCTCTCTTTGGAGCTGGTTACACAACACTCCCTTCTATATATAGGAATCCATGGGGCCACAATGCAATCCTAGCAAACCTAACAATAATAATTTAAGGGCATAATAATAACAATATGGGGGTTACAAGGGTACAATAATAACAATATGGGGGTTACAAGGGTACAATAATAACAATAAGGGGGTTACACTAAAAACAATAAGGGACTATACTAGTAATATAGGGACCTAACATGCCCCTCTCCTTCAAAAAATTGTTGTCCTCAATGCTTGAGTAGCTCTAGGTGCTTTTGTATAAAATTCTCATCCTCCCATGTAGAATCTTCAGTGGGTAAGTTCTTCCACTTGATGAGATACTCTGAAATTGATCGATTCCATAGCTGTCAAGTTCTTGTTTCCGTGACTGCTTCAGGTTCCAATATGATTTTTCCTTCCTCATCAAGTTCTGGTAATATTGTTTGAACTGGAAGATTTTCACCTATAACCTTCTTTAAGCATGAAACATAGAAAATTGGATGCACTCGTGAAGAAGCAGGAAGCTCCAATTTGTATGTCATAGTACCAATATTTTGTAACACCTTGTAAGGACCATAGGACTTTTGCGATAATTAATTATCCTTCTTAGCTTGCTTGAGGGACATTTTTTTGTATGGTTGTAGCTGTAAAAATACCCAGTCTCCTACATCAAATCTTCTCTCATTATGATGTTGATCTGCCTATTGTTTCATTCGATTTTGTGCCAAATTCAGGTTTTCCTTTAAGAGTTGGAAAACTTCTTGTTGATGCTCGATGTGATCTTCCACTACTTGAACCTTCAAATTTTCTCTTAAATATGATGTGATGGATGGTGGATGATATCCATAAAGTGCCATAAATGGGGTCATTTTTGCTGCAGTATGAAAGGAATTGTTTTACCACCATTTAGCTAGACGTAACCACTTGACCCATTGTGTTTTTTTATCAGATACAAAACAACGAAGATATCCTTCCAAACATTTATTTACTATCTCAGTTTGACCATCGGATTGAGGATGATAAGATGAGCTATGAGCTAATATAGTACCCAAACAAGAAGATAACTCTGTCAAAAAATTTCCAGTAAAAATGCGATCTCTGTCGCTCACAATAACCCTTGGGTTTCCATGTAGCTTTTGAATTATGTCCATAAATGTAGTAGCAACTGTACTTGATTTAAATGGATGAGATGATGCACAAAAGTGTGCATACTTGGTAAGTCTATCAACTACCACCATGATGACACTCTTTCCTTCAGACTTAGGTAAACCTGTGATAAAATCCATTGAAATCTCCTCCCAACGTTGACTTGGAATGGATAAAGGTTGTAGAAGTTCCGGGGTCTTAATTGTTTCCACTTTATTCTGCTGGCAAACCAAACATTCTGCCACAAACTTTTGAATATCAGATTTAAGGCCATCCCAAAAAAATTCTTTCTTCACCCCGTGGTAAGTTTTTAAAAATCCTGAGTGTCCTCCTAAAGGAGAAGTGTGCAATTCCAGAAGAATCTTTTGTTTTAGTTGGGAATTTTTACAAATATATAAGCGATCTTTGTACCATAAGGAATCATTTTTCCAACTAAATGTATCAGATGTACTAGGATCTTGCTGCAACTTTTGAATGAGTGTCCATACATCTTTGTCCTTCTTCCATTCATCTCTTGCTTCAGTTATCCAATCTGGTTGGATAATAGAAATGGCACAAAGCAATGCTTCCACCTCTTCATTCTTTCGTGAGAGTGCATCTGCAACAACATTAAGCTTTCCTTTTTTGTAGATTATTTCAAAGTCATAACCCAATATCTTTGTGACCCATTTTTGCTGCTCTTCTGAAGATAGTCTTTGTTCCAAAAAGTGTTTCAGACTATCATGATCAGTTTTTACCTTGAAGTGTCTTCCCATTATGTAAGTTCTCCATTTCTTTAGTGCATGCAGTATTGCTAACATTTCCTTCTCATAAATAGGTTTCTGTAAATACTTTCCTTTGATTGGACGACTTTCAAAAGAAATGGGTCTTCCTTCCTGCATTAAAACTGCACCAATTCCATTTCCTGAGGCATAACATTCCACAATAAAGGTTTTTGTGAAGTCTGGTGTAGCTAAGACCGGTGCTAGGCACATTGCCTCTTTAAGATGTTCAAAGGCCTTGGTTGCTTCAGGAGTCCATGAAAATGCATCTTTCTTCAATAATGTTGTTAGAGGTGCTGCTATTCTCCCATAATTCTTAACAAACTTGCGATAATACCCCGTTAACCCGAGAAATCCTCGCAACTTCTTTATGGTTGTGGGGACTTTCCATTCCTTAATGGCTTTAATTTTGTTAGGGTCTACTTTAACACCCTCGTGAGACACAATATGACCCAGATATTCCACCTCTTGTACTCCAAAGAAACATTTGGATTTTTTTGCATATAATTGTTTCTCCTGCAATAGTTTGAGCACCCTGTCAACATGTTCAACATGATCCTTCCAAGACCTGCCGTAGATTAGTATATCATCAAAAAATACTAGCACAAATTTTCTAAGGAAGGGTTTGAAAATGGAATTCATCAACCCTTGAAATGTAGAAGGTGCATTGGTAAGGCCAAAAGGCATGACGAAAAATTCATAATGACCCTCATGAGTTCGAAATGTTGTTTTTGGAATATCTTCAGTCTTCATTCTAATTTGATGATATCCTGAACGAAGATCCAACTTGGTAAAATAAATTGCTCCATGTAATTCATCCAATAATTCATCAATCACAGGAATGGGAAATTTATCTTTAATGCAGAGCTTATTGAGCTCCCTATAATCCGGACACATTCGCCATGATCCATCCTTCTTGTGTACCAATACTACAGGAGCAGAGAAAGAACTTTGACTAGGTTGAATTATACCCGCCTCTAACATTTCCGCAATCATACGTTCAATTTCGCTCTTTTGGAAGTAAGGATATCTATAAGGCCTGATGTTTGGAGGAACACTTCCTGGAATCAAATGAATAGCATGATCATCATCACGAATAGGTGGGAGTCCTTTGGGAGTTTCAAACACCTTGGAATGATTGTCCAAGACTTGTTGGAGATCTGCAGAAATAGATGATTTTGATGTTGGAACTTCTAGTGAGCATAATTGTGCAATTATGCCTCATTGTTATTTCTTTAGAAGCTTTGTCATGACATTAGAGCTTATTATCCTTCCCGGCTTCCCTTCAATACCCCGTAATTCGACTTCCTTTCCTTATGAAAAAAATTTCAAGAAAAGTTCTTGAAAATTAAAAGCTACCGTCCCCAAAGATTGTAACCATTGTACTCCTAGTACAACATCAGCACCTCCCATAGGAATGGAAAGCATTGGACTATTCAATATATATTCCCCCATGGTTAGCTTGATATTATGGCATTTTCCAGAGCAATTTATAGTTCCTCCATTTGCAACCATCACTTGACATTCTCGTGCTGGCTATAGGAAACAATTTAATTCCTTGGCTACCTTACAATGAATAAAATTATGGGTGCTACCTGAATCAATCAACACTATTACCTTTTTCTTCTTGATTTGTCCTTCTATATTGAGATTTTGAGGAGTGGTAATTCCTGCCAGTGCATTACACGATATGGTCGGATTCATTTCTTCCTCTTCTAGGGTTGGTTCCTGGTGTATATCCTCTTCTTGTTCATTTTCTTCTTCCTCTTCACAATCGATGTAAAATAATTTCTTCTCAGCACACTTATGACCTTTAGTGTATTTGCTATCACAACTGTAGCAAAGCCCTTTTGCTCTTTTTTCTTCCAATTGTTGTGGTGTCAACCTTGTAGGTTGTGGAAATCTAGGAGTAGCAATACTTCCCTCTTTATAGAAGTGAGTGGTAGGCTTCCTTGTCGCCATAATTTTACATTCAATTTTTCTTGCCAACCTGAATGCCTTCTCCAATGAATCAAGTTCCAAAACGTGAAATTCATCTTGGATGTTATCCTTTAAAGTACCGATGAAGAGATCAATCCTGTGTTCCTCTGGAATATCAATTACCCTTATATTCAATTTTTGGAAGTCCTCAATGTGCTCCCCCATTAAACCCTTTTGGTTGAGATTTATCAATTGGATAAAGAAGGTATTTCTCTTTGTATCGTCATATTGTGATATCATTTCCTCCGTAAAAATTGACCAAGTGACAATTTTTTTACGAGAGCAAAGCCGTCGATACCATACAAATGTATTTTTTTCTAAATGTAAAGTTACAATGCGTACCTTTTATGTGTTTTTCACATTATGGAGATCAAAATATTGCTCCATCTGTAGTATCCATGTTACAGGATCCTTTCCATTAAACTTCCTCATATCCATTTTTGCAATATGGTGGTTCTTCCTGCCAAAATTAGATTTTATGAAATCACGATTAAAATTTATTTTGTTCTCATCATGAGTTTCCTCTACTATCTTTTCACCATTAGGAAACATTTCTTGTATCAACTTTATCAAACCTTCCATGTCTTATTTTATATCATTCTTCATGTTTTCCATTTTCTCATCGATCTTAGCTTCCATGTCATCCATCTTAGATTCCATGCCAGCTTCCATGCCATCTGTATTAGATTCCATGCCATTCTTCAAACCCTCCATCTTAGATTCCACGCCTTTCTTCAAACCATCCATCTTAGTTTCCACGCCTTTCTTCAAAACTTCCATGTCATTTTTTGTTGTTCTTTGCGAGAGTGAAATTTGTTGCACTTTCTCTTGTAATTTTGATATGTCATGTTGCCATTCTTCGTCTTCATGAGTCATAGTATAGCTTTCTAAAGGCTTAATGGTTTTTGAATGCTTTTTAGGGGCCATTTTAGAATCCAATACTGATATATATTCTACAATATTCCCTTGGAATCAATTCAACTTGATTCTTCAAACAAGACTTCTGCAATTCAAAAAACAAAATACACACCTTTTACTTGCTTTTGAGGAGCTCAATATTGAAATTGAATTATCTCTATAATTGCAGATCCTAAATATCTAAAATTCAGCCCTGTAGTAGCCCTCTGAAGCTTATTTCAAATCCCATAGGTCTGATCTGATTTGAATTCTTCAAGGAAAAGTTATATCCAATATCCCACAATGACCCAATTTTGGACTGGTTCAATAGAGCGAACTTCTATGACTTGCCACGTGTCACTGTTTCCTCCTTTGACTCTAAAATTGATAGACCGAAAGCTACAGTTCGTGTAATTGCGGCCAATTTTTACAGAATTCCAATCCGATGCTCACAGAGAGAGCTATGAAGATTTTCCCATGATCACCTCTTTGAGATGAAATTCAAAAGCCTCAAAAAGCCCTAACTTCCACAGATCATATCTCTGAAAATATGGCGAACCAATATCTGAAATTTTGTGATGATGTTCCTCAGAATTACGGCTTCGCACTTTAAACATTTCAGCTTCTAAAACTTCGTAGAAAAAAAAGTATTAAAAAAATACCACGATGACTTGTTTAGGTTAAATTCAAGAGCCTGCAAAATAACCTAACTTGCACAGATCATATCTCCGAAAATATTGTGAACCAAAATCTAAAATTTTGCAATGAGGTTCCTCAAGATTTTGGCTTCGCACTCTAAAAATTTTAGATTCTGAACCTTCGTAGAAAATACGTTATAGCGAAAATTCCAGGATGACCTGTTTGGAGCAGCGAAACCCTAAAATCTCAAAGCTCTGATACCAAATGTTGTGAAACCAACTCCAAAAAGAGAATTAAAGGGATATCAACTCCTTAGAAATAATCCAATTCGAGGGGGCAACCTCTAATACATTTCATGAATGAACAATTCTTGAATGATTCAAATTACAAAACCTCCCTTTTATATATAGGAGTGCATGAGGCCACAATGTAATCCTAGTGGGACTACAATGTAATCCTAGCCGACCTAACAATAATAATTTAAGGGCACAATAATAAAAATATGGGGGTTACAAGGGTATAATAATAAAAATAAGGGGGTTACAATAACAACAATAAGGGACTATACTAGTAATATAGGGACCTAATAGATGATGTCAGTTGTTCAAGTTTTGACTAGTTTGAATTGGATAACCTGGAAAGAATCGACATGAACAATGAGTTCCAAAGGAGGTCTCACATGTAATTGGTCGGGTGGTCCGAGGTTACAACATGATGTTGTATTGTTGCAATTTGATGCATCTAATGCAAGTGCATAGTTACATATTATTCTTGAAGTGTTATTTTTGTTGGCATTAGCTTCTTTGTTAAGTTGATTTGTAATATTTATTTAGTAACATTTTACCTAATAAAGAACTAAAAGTATAATGGAGTAATAAAATTAAAATTGGTGGTTCTTGTCGTATATGGTTCCACGAGAAAAAATTGTCGATTTAATAATGTTATTGTCTGTTATGAAGTTGGTGGGTCATGTAAATCTAGGAACATTAGTTATAATCTATCATTATATGTTTCTAAGTGTGTGTATGTGAAGAGGTCAATTTGTATGATTAAATTCTGAAAACATTCAATATCTAGATAGTTATTCTAGATAACTGGTGGATACAACAAACTATGTCATATGAAAAATGGGAGTTTGTCCATGAGATGGTTCAGTTGACTATTTTTTCTCACAACAACAATGAGCAATGAAATTTGGAAGATTAAAGCATGTCAATATTGTTAATCATTACAAGCATTTCAACGATAGTCAAATGCAATTTTATCTTAAATGGGTCAAGTCGTAAGTCGAATTTGTGGTGAAGAAAGAGCATAATCTGGGAGATTATAGAGTGGTTATAAGTGTTGATGAAGACCATACTAGACAAATGTGACTTAAATGTGGATTATATATGTTTCTTGTATTTTTATTTTACATGTAAGCATTAAGGGACAAAATTGTAGATAATGGTTCCATTAATGCACTCTGCTAAGTTTAGAGTTGGTTTGAGATTTTGTTGAGAGAATATCTCAACCTCCATATCGATGTTTGGAAATAGTTGGATCTAAGACCAACTATATAAATGTGTTGTAATTGAGTGTAAAGTGGGCAATAAGAAATATTAAAACATTTTCATCTATCTCATCCCTTGATAGATTGATAGATCCCAATGAATTTGTAGGCTCTCTCTCTCCCTCCCTCTCTCTCTCTCTCTCATATTTGTTAGGTGTCATGCAAAATTGATCCATAAAATAATAAGACTAATTCAAACATTTTAACCATAATTTTTTTTTTCCAATAGCTTTATATGATGTATACATACTTTTTATAAAACAATATATAATATATACATAGTTGAAATTAAAATATTTACTTAACATGTGACATTTTACCTACTATCTACATTATCTTTTTTTGTTAATATATTTTTAAGTATACATAAAATTACTTAATCCTTCATATTATTTTTTTATTGATCATTCACATTGAAATTTTGTATTATTATGAATATTTTCAAATGTCACATATTAATTTTATATTAAGTACTGAATGAATTATGCATTTTCCTCTTGTTATTGATATTAATCCACCCCAAGGGGACCACTTCGCGCCAAATTAACTATGGAGTCTCATGAGTGTCAAGAGAATTGAACCCATGACCTTTCAATAACAAATTTTCTTTAAAGATAATGATGACTTGACCAATTAAGCTAACCCTCACGGATTTGAACATTGAATATTTTATTATATACTAAATTAAAATATATTTTTATTAACATTTTATGTATATATAGATATATATGAAGTTGATATGAATATAAATTAGTTAATATAGATCTTCAAATACCTTATTTAAATATTTTGTTGAAATATTTTTTAAGAGTATACAAATATCTTTCTCATATTTTTTAAAATTATATGAAATTATATTAAGTCATTTGGATATCAAAATGTTTTATTTATGATTATGAGTAAGTGACATATTTTTACCACATTAGGTTGTAATATTAACAACAAATAATCTAACCATAATGCATTTGAGATCATTTATCTTTTATATTACTGTTAATTAAAACCAACTAAACATGCATATTCAATTTTTCTTTTTATCACATATTGTGTTAACTCTAAATTCAATAAAGTGCGATGATAACAATGAAATTAAATTTGATAATTTTATTTTCTTTAATGATGTATATTGTTGTACATTCCTTTTTTAATATAGTTTATATATTTTTTTAATATTAGTTTTTAATTTTATATGAAAAAAAATATTTATTATATAAAATTTGATGAATTTTTTTTCATTAAGTTATTTTTCCATACAAATATATAGGATGGGATTTAAGATTATGGAATTGAGTATTTTTATTTTTTTTGAAAAACAAGTTTGCATGATGTGAGAGTTTAATTAATAAGGTGTATCATTTTTTTTGGTTGAGGTAGTATAATTTTTGTGTTATTTTTATTTGTATATTTTTGAAGTATTGGTTTTGTGTTAATATATTTAATTAATTTAATTAATTGAGATAGGATAAATTTATTATTTTAGTGGAAAAAATGAATGAATCTAGCATTCATATTAACAAGTCTTAATTTGGAGTTTGAAACTTTTGGAATTAAATGATATTATTGTGTTGTCAATGATATTTCACTTACATTAGACTCACTTAGCTTTGTTTTACACTCACAAAACTTTCAAATGATATAAGAATGGCTTCAAATTGAGTTTATATGCAAAAGTTATGTCTCCTACAAGTTGACTTACCATGTTTACCACCATGGTATGAGAGGATGCCACATTAATCCTCATTATTCATGCATATGGGTCTATCCATGTGTGTACTTTCAGGAATGTCCAAAATCATAAATCTAGTTCAGGATTGAAGGAGTTAAATCTTACTCTTAGTAGACTATTAGGCTATGGGTCTCCATTCTATGCTATGCTATTGTATTTTATTCCATAGTTGATTTGTACAATTGAGAGTGGGTGTTTTACAAACCACTAGTTTAGTAACTCCATAGAGAGTGCTCTTACTTTTATTTGCATATTTCCATAGTAGAGAAAATATAGTAGGGTGGTCTCACCTTCTAACTAATTTTTCTCCCTTAAAGATTTCATGAGCTAAAATTCATGTCTATTGTGATTATGTGTGTGTAATGGAAAAATGTTAAGAGAAGGTATCATACACCTTGCAGTGTTGTAGGGAAATATAATACGTAATAAATACATATCAGTGAAATGTGTGATAAATGCATATCAATAATACTAAATATTTTTGAATAGTGGTGGAAAATAAATGCAAATCTCTAATATACAATGAATGCAATGAATATTAAACAACAATGCTTGCCCAATTAATTGCTTGTGGTTTCAAACATATAAAATTTAAAAAACATAAATAATTTATGATTTTTGTTTAAATGCTTAAATTAAAAAAAATATATAATTTTTAAATTATTGTTATATAATTTATGGTCTTTATATTTTTGTTAAACACTTACTGAAAATAAAAATAATTTATTAATTATAATTAAATTCTTGAAATTGAGAAGATTTTGTCTTGAAAATAAAACACCTTCCATAAAAACTTATTATCTAATAATTATATGTTTGTTATTATAACCAATGCATATTTATTTATTTTTGCATTCTTCCCTGATTAATTAATTACCATTTACACAATTGATTATTAATAAAATGACAACTATATAAATTGATGACTCATACAAGTTTGTGCCAAGGATGTGTTAAATTAAAATCCGAAAGGTTGGTTGGCTGGGCAACGTATTTATTACCTTGACGGTTAACATTTGCCATGGACATTTCCCGGTTAAGAAAGTTAACTTCATTCAGGTACATCAAGTATTCCAAATATAAAATTGCCTCATGGACAAAATAAACAATGAGATGGGATGACGGGAATATAACCTCATGAGGAATTTATGTTGCTGAAACATAAACTTTATTCATTTCATGGACACAATTTATGGGCAGCTGTCTACCTAGGTCACAATTTATAGGGAGTTGTCTACCAAGGTATATGGACCTTTATTTTTGGTTGAATTATTATTATTATTATTTTTGTTTTGTTTTTGGGTGTTTGAATTTTGTTTTTATGGAAAAAGATTCAATAATATATATAAAAAATAGACATTCAAAATTAATAATAGTAATAAAAATTTTCAAATTTTTTTATTAAATTTTGTTAAAATAATAATTTTTTACAATAAAAATTTTAAAATTTGACAATAATAATCTAGATTTCCAAAAAAATTTGTCATATTTTATTAAAATAATACTCAAATTTCTATTATTTTCTTATTCCAGTA
Organism: Pinus albicaulis; assembly: GCA_034641835.2. Lineage (NCBI taxonomy): Eukaryota > Viridiplantae > Streptophyta > Pinopsida > Pinales > Pinaceae > Pinus > Pinus albicaulis. Next base: position 693,043,478 of record CM076577.1, on the reverse strand, counting down.
AATTTACAAATGTGCCAACACAGTTTGGAAGCACAAACTTGTTAGTTGTTCAAATTACCTATAGTTGTGTTCTAGGAAGATATTTTGCTATAAACTATTTAAATGTTCATTTTTTATTTCTCTTGAAGTGTTTTAATTTTGGGGAGATAACTATTTGTTGGCTCCAACCATTTTAAATGAAATATATATATATATATATATATAAGAGATACTCGGTTTATATATAAAAAATGTATTCAATATATTTATTAACAAATTACAGTTCTAAATAGATCTTTATTAAAAAAAAAAAACAAACACATCATATGTAAAGCATTCAACAACCTTTAACAAAGTGATTAATGCTAAATTTTTTCTATATTCATTATATATCATTCTTATTTTTAAAGAAACACGTTATCAAAACTATATATATATATATATATATAATTAAAAAAAAACACAATTTTTTTTTTAATATTTATATTTATTTAGATATTAATTAATTTTTTAATAATATTAAAAAAAAAAAATTTTATTATATCATTTATTTACATAATATATAAAAACTTATTTTATTCTCACTCACTAAAAAATAGTGAACTAATTAAACTCCTCGTCCCCATACACATATATAAACTCAAAACTCATTCCATATTAATTAAGAAAATAGTGAACTAAATAGACTCCTCATCCATATATGATTTAAGAAAAACTACATCCTTTTTTATATTTTTTACTTAACATAATATATAAGTAAATTTATACATTATTACTTAACAAAGTAAATAATGTCACCATTTTGTTATACTCATTAAAAATTTCCCTCCAAATCGTCATTATCAAGATAATGAAAGGAGAGGGTTGCAAAAATTTAATATAAAAAAGATACAAATAAAAATAAAAATTTATTTTAAAAATGATATAAAAATAAATATTTTTTATTTACACAAAAAATAAATAAATTATATTATTAATTTTTTTATTTAATAATTCTATAAAGTTTCCCATGTATGTTCACTTTTTATTTGTAAATTATAGTTATGGAACGAAAAAAACATCTAATATATATAATCTTTTTATGCATTGGAAGGTATTTTTTTAAGTCAATATTCTATTTAAATGGTAAAAAAGATGTTTATCTAGCAAAGCAAAAATTAGATGATGTCACCCCAACCAAGCTTGTTGACCAATATTTGTAACAAGTGACAAAAACACAAAAAATAATTTAAGGATATCGTTCATATACAGAGGGCCAAAGGCACCAAAAGATAAACAATACATAAAAAAATCTAGAGAGCATAATAGTCATCTAACGTAATGGAATCTGGGTTGTCCGAAGTTATTCCTAGAGGAGGCGTGGGATGGAAGTTGCACTTGACATGCCCTTAAAAGTGCATCAACCAAGTCTCGAAATTTTCCACTTTTTCTGCAAAGTGGTTTTGGCCTTGCCATACCATGACCACTCACTCCCTAACCTGGCACTAGAAGTAGTGCATCCTATCCAACGTGGCCATCGAATTAGTATGCTCCTCCCGATGAAATCGTTCTATTGTCTCCACCCGATCCATCATATATTGAATTAGCTCCCGACAACCTTTTAGACAACAATGTTGAATTTCCTGCAGGTCGGGAGCTACATGCCGGCCAAAACCCCAACTCGTTGTTCCCCTTCTTTGACCACCACCCCGATGCTCTGTTTGATGTGACCTCACACTTCTATCTCCACGGGAAGCCTACTTACCTCCACCATGACTGCTTCGCATTCCCACACCCACAAGTCGGGAAGACCGATAGTCTTGCCACCCCAGCGTGGTCTTGTCTTCACTATTTCCAAATCATCCAATCTCACTAAGACTGGCTTGGTCGGAGGGGATAAAAATCCACAACATGTGGATGGTCTGATCATGCTCGACTCAAGAGCACCAAATCCAACAATTCTCTGAATCTGACCCACTAGAATTTGTCCCGGCCACCACCCCTGAGGTCCAGGTCTCCTTCACCCACAAATTTCCTCAGAAAAAACACACTGCGCCCTAGTCACCACCTTGCCACCAGTTGGGAACCCCAGCACAAGCGCAAACAACAGGAGAAGGAGATGGAGGGGAGAACAAAACCCATGTTGACGCTTCCCAAGAAGCTCTGCACAACCCACATGAGAGTGTAGACTCTATGTATTCCAAAAGGGAGATTATTCTATCACCACTACCCACCAAGAACCAACCACCAAACCACCAGAAACCCCAATTTACAAACCAAGCTTCAAAAAAATAAAATTCCACCCAAAAACACAGCCACCCCCATCAATACCTTCTTCGATACCTCCTCCGGGCACCACTATCATACCAGCCACTAAAACAAACTAAGATCCATAGAAAACTGAAATAACAAGTTCCCTCGTTTACCAGTGTCCCCACAATGCAGGCGCGATAAAGCCCCGGATGTATTTGGAGGAAAAACATAACTGAATTCACAATACTGAAAGTTGTATGGGAATGTCGGTTGTCATTCCCTCAGCATTGAAGGCCCTCTGCCATCTCTCTCGCTTGCAAGTGAGATACCACCAAGGATCCCAACATCAGACCGAAACACGAATGCTAATGTCAGCTTGCCTCAACATCCCGCACATTAATCTTACACCACCCACATTCACTGAGATGAAGCAAAGTTTCACACAATTGTAATAAACCTTGCCAGTACACCTCTTGTTACACCAGTTGAAATGAAGGACTGAGAGGCCAGTTCTCCTCCGAGGATCCACCTATTTTTACTATGGGAATTGGTTTCCACGTGTTTCGATGTTCCCACCCTCATCGGGGAATTGGAAGGTGTATTTTAAACAACAAGTGAATCAATAATTAACACTGCTAGCAATTATTATGATGGGCATTTAAATTTTAAATTGCATACACTCAAACAACACATAGGATACCATCATTCATACACATTGGAATTCAATGATTTACGTGGAAGCCATTCCTAAATAAAGACACTAAATCTTGGTTTGTATTATGATGGTAATCAAGGCACCAAGTTTAATTACATCATTTTCTTGTAAGCACCCACTCACATGAGGTCCCAATCCCCTTCAAATCATGAAGCCAGAACTTGCCTCGAGGCACCGACCTCTAATAATTATAGGCCCCTACCTGCTTTAACAAATGTACTATTTTCATACAATTTTCAGAGAAATAACAATGACTTTCTTCTATTACATGAAATAAAATGATGTGATCTTTTGTCTTATATAGCTCTTTCAACTCTGCTCAACATACACACCCTTATTTTCCCTTGTCTCTACTTCTTTAATCTTTTCACATCCTCTTATCTTCTATACACAACCACAACATTTGTACACAACCATTCAAACACATCTCACCAGTGTAAACTGCTCCAATAAACACTCGTGACACAACCTACACTCTCAAAATACACACATACATTCTCAACAACACACAAAGTCATTCACCTACAACGCAACTCTTTAAAATTTTACAATATAGAGTAGCCTTATTTTTTTTACTAAATTCGAGAGAGTTCATTAATTTGAATATGAGAACTTCAACTATGCACAACATGATCATCAATAGACTTAAATTAGCTAGTATGGTTCCCAATGGTTATTCAATTTTTTCTCCATAGTTGACTTGAACGATGGTTGTTCCTTTTGTTTATTCAATACTCCTAAAGGACTTGGTTCATCCAATTTTTCATGACACAAGACATACTATGTCCTTCAACACTTCACTTGAGACTAGGAGTCTACTCCAATTCTATACATATCATGACTTTTAACAAGGTATCTAGTCTTCTTGAGCTCTCTCAAGGGATTTTTTATTTAATTCAACATGACACCAAGAGTACTTGGAAAAGGCTCCAAATTTAATAACCCTTCAAATTTGGATAAAACCTGTTGTCGACATGTTTGTACTTCTTTTGACCTACAAGTATGGTGGACAACCAATTTTGGCACAATTTCCAAATATGGCACATTGTATTTGTTGACTCATTCATGCTTCAGATGCCCATAGAATTAAGCCCTTGGGGCTTTTTAAATACAATACCATGATGACTTTTAGTATAATAAGCATGTAGGCCCGTGGTCTCCTAATATGTAAAAAAACGTACAAAACCATGACCCGGGGACGTTTTTAAACACTTGACATATTTTTCAAATAACATTAACATCTTTGTTCCATGACACTATTATCCTAGACATTAACAAATTTTTCTCCTCCTAAAATCTTCGAGGACATAACTTCAGGGTGGCGTGTCTTGGTGGGACCTCTTATTTGTTAAGTTGCACCAATATAATAGGTCTCGAGAATGTGTGGCCTTTCCACATCATTGTTGTGCCCTGTGCCTCCTACTTATGCCAATCAAATAACTGTCAGGGTTATGTGTCTACCATTTCATTGCTATGCCCATGCCTCCTTCCTACTCTACTTTCCAGCTCATCTCGAGACTTTGTCTCCCCATGAATTTTAACCTGCGCCTCATTTGGAAACTCCTAAGGAAAAATATCTGGGGTAATGTGTCCCAGGTGGTCTTAGAACTATATCTCCTGAGATTAAAACATGCTTATCCCTTGTTTCCATCTATGTGCCACTATGTCCCATTGCTCCATCACCCCAGGACCCTAGGAGTTTGGACTTGCGTCCTTGTTTGGAAACTCTGAGGGAAATATCTTCTAGGATTACATATCCAAGATATTACTAATGAAATATCTCCTAGGCTTATCCCATGATGCCATATGTCCAACATGCGACACTTTTATGTTGACTGGACTATAGGGCCCACATGGCTAAAACACCAATTTTGACCCTTAAGTTTAACCAAATTTCACCAGCCATATATTTCATTCCTGTGGGCCAAATTCAAAATTCAACATACTGTTGGAAAGATATTTTCAAGCATTATCAAACTATGCGACTTCTAGGAGAATATGAGTTGGTTTATTGATGTAGGATGTAATTCAAAGCCCAAGACTCCTAACCACCATAGTTATAAGATTTTATATCTCTCTTCATTTAACCTACTACTATGATGATTCTCTATTAAAGACTGCAACTAGCAAACAAAATTCTCTAAACTTACGCTCTATCCATCTTCCATCATTACCCAATTGACATCAATTCTAACATTATTTCAAAAAATATCTCCCTTTGGAATTTATGGCAACATTTCCAGACCTTGTTGTAAAAACTCTCGATGAGAACAAGCAAGGTTATCTCCATCTCTACCCCCCCCCTAACATTTATAATCATCATTCCGCTTAGCAATTTTCTCTCCCCCTTTGAAATCATTAGAAAATGATACAACAAGTGAGAGAAACTCCACCTATCATTATAAAGAGTAGTATAAATATGAGTATCACTTTTCATTCTACCCAGCAATTGAGACAATGAGTTGGGTAGTTGGAAATACTCATTCAAAGTGTGTCATTCGGCTATATAAGGAAAAACTCCTATTTGCTTCTCGAGAGACCTCAAATGGTTCTCATGATAGTGGATTTTTGAATATATTTGTATGATCCTCATTAGTGTCCACATATTCAAGTCAGAGAACTTTAGAAACAATTCATTCTCTTAAAAAAGGAAACTTAATTGGAATATGCTTTGCCTTTGAATGCATGCCATAATTTGTATAGACCCCGATGACACTTATATTGTTACACATGATTGGAATTGAATCATTCAACTCTAGCTTGATCTCCATTAAGATACGCTTCATCTAAAGAATATGAGTGTAACAGGTGGCTGTAACAATCTACTTAACTTCTATTGTAGATAACGAGATTGATTCTTGTTTTTTTCCGACCAAAGACATAAGAAAATTTCCCAAAAAAGAATGTTGCTTGAGAGGTGCTTTTCCTGTCATCAAGATTACCGACCCAATCAAAATTAGTGTAAGATTTTAATTTAAAGTACTTACCTCTAGGATACCATAAATCAAAGTCTGTAGTTCCTTGCAAATATTTGTAAGTGTTTTTTACAACATTGACATGGATTTCTCTAGTACTCACTTGAAATCTAGCCACCAAGACCGCTACTTGCTTTATATAGGGTATTGAGGTAGTTAAGTACAACAAGCTTTGAATCATTAATATGTAGTCTATATGATCTACAAGAGGTGTTTAATCCTCTTTACATAGCTTACAACCAGAAATCATGGGGGTAATAACTAGCTTGCACTCTTCCATCCAAAATTTCTCTAGTGTTTCTCTTAAGTACTTGGATTGAGAGACGAAGATACCCATTTTAGATTGGGTACTTTGCAGTTCAAGGAAGAAGGATAGCTAATATATCATAGACATCTCAAATTCTTTCTGCATCGACTTAGGAAACTAGTGTCCCATCTTTTCCAAATGATCATCTTCAAATTTTATATACAAATTACTATTATTAGTCCCTTTTTTAAAACCTTACAGATGTATATACTTATCTAGCATGGCATACCAAGCTCTAGGATCTTGTTTTATCCCATACATGAACTTTTTCAATTTAAAAATATAATATTCATTTTCTAATAGCACGAACCCCTCTGGTTATTCTATATATACTTCACATATACTTCTTCCAAATCTCCATTGAGAAAGGTTGATTTCACATCCATTTGATATACCTTGATATTCTTGTGGTTGGAACAAGCAAGAAATGTTTAGATGGTTTCCAATCTTATTATGGGTGCAAAGGTTTCTTCAAAGTCTATCCCTTTTATCTATGCATACCCTTTGAAAACTATTATTTCTTTGTTCCTTATCACTTGTCCTTCCCCATTTATCTTATTCTTAAAGACTCATTTGGTGCCTATAATGTTTTTGTCTTTGGGTCTAGGGATAGGCTACCAAGTGTCTTTTTTTTCAAATTGATATAATTCTTCATTTATTTCCTTCACCCAGAACCTGTCTTCGCTTGCTTAACTGAGATTTTTGGGCTCAATTTGTGACAATGAAGCAATATTAGTGCATCTAAAACTACCAAGAAACTTCCTCCTAGTTTGAACATTGAGCCTTTGATCACCAATAATTTCACCTTCTACGTGCCATTTTTTCACATACTTAGAAGGATTTGTGTGCCTTTGTGTTGCATTTTCGTCTTCATATTATTCTTTTGCATCATATACTTCTTGATTTGTGAATATCGAGGCTAAATCTTCCTCTTCACCCTAGTTCTCATTTTCTCTAGATTTCGTTGATCATGAAAATATTTCATCCACTACAATATCAATGCAATATTGAACCTTTTTTGTCATTTTGTTGAAGAATTGGTAGCCTTTACTCTTGGTTTTGTATCCAAGAAATATACCCTCATCATCTCGAGAGTCGAATTTTCTAATATCTTTATCATTTCTCTTAATATAACGTTTCCTCCTGAAAATTTTGAAGTGTTTCACTGATGTTAGTTTTCCTGTGTGAAACCTTCCCTTTGTTTGTCATTGCTATGGTCATCTCCTAGGTTTTTTTTTTCTTTCTCTCAAACTACATTTTATTGTAGTTTTATGGCTACTCGTCAAGACATTTTAGTTTTATGGCTACTCGTCCAGACATTTCCAACAATATAAATTTTCTGCATTTAGATTCCTATTTTAAGTGATTTTTGGTTCATTTGAAATTTTGTATTTCTTAATTGTTTTATATATTGGTCACGATAATACCATACCTCCCTCACATCCCATACCATCCTTCCTACCATACCTCTTAATGTTTCACAAACTACACTGATATCATTAAAAAATATAAACTCTAAAACATGTGAACCTCCCATGCATGTCGGATATTTCCTTTTTGAAGTTAACAATTTGACAATATGCACAAACAATTCGACAATTTGTGCGTGAACTGCTACAGGGCTCCAACTTCTAGAGTGAACATCTCGAGGTATAGGGTAGGAAATCATACCCAAAATAGCTCGTTGTAAATACGAAATAAAGGATAAGAACACATAATCATTTATTTCTACAAATATGCATTATAAACTACCCATAAATTTAGCAAAAAAGTTCTACATTTTTTAAGTAAATATTAATTTCGAGGTTATTTTTTGTGAATAAAATTGGATATTGAAACTTTTTGCTCCTTTGATTTCATCAATTCATTATCTATCTATCAAAATTGAAGCAACAAAAAATGAGTTGGCTTGTATTTTCAGATTTGTTGCTAATTTACAGGAATCAAGTTTTCTTTTAAGAATTAATTTTGATTGTTTTGGATTGAAATTTTTATTTAACTTTTAATATATTTGTAATGATAAATTTTTTGAATGTATTATGAAGAATTTGTAGAATATTGTTACCACTTGGAGCTCAAGTATTTATGGATTGGAATTGGAAATGGGAAAAAATGATTATTTAAATCTCAAGAAATCAGAAAACAATTTTTCCTGAAGTTGTCAAGAAACAAACTTTTATTTTATTTTATTTTAAATTGAACTCTCTGATTATCAATAGAGGGGTTGTGGAAATGAACTGGGAGACTGAACCAAAGCAGAAAGAATTGATATTATTGTGGGATATTTCTTCTCAAATCACAGTCCCAAGAGAGTTGGATATTTTTGCACATTAAGACTATGGTTTTATGATCAGTATTTTGTAGTTAGTTGTTGAAGACCAATCAAGTATTGATATTTATTGAATGAGGTGATTGTAGTATGTCATGATATTTTAATTATTTGAAAGACATTAATGAATTTTCCTCTATATTTTTTCTTTATATTGATACCCGCTGAATGTTGGAATGTGCTTTTGTCCTTTTTTTTGAACTGGTAAAGTATATCAATTGTTGAGTTATTTTATTAAAAAAATTGTTATTTGTTTAATATGGCTGAATCGACATTCATTTCTGATATTCAAAAATATATTTTATTAATCTTGCTCTCTTTATTGAGATAGTTATATTCTTCATTTTTCTGTATAGGTTTGGAGTCTAGAACAAGACTCATCTTCAGTACAAAACTATCAAGAAGAGTGGAAACCAGAGGAAATAAATACAGGATCGAGAGAATGAGGGGAAGGGAAGAGCCGACAAGAAAAATAAAGGAGATAAAGTTTCTAAATTATATTTTAATTTTTAATTTAATTTATTAATAAAAACTATTTTGTGACTCTGTTTTAATAATATTAAAGAAATTATTAGTGATCTTAATTATGTTAATGTTGTTAATTTTAAATATATTTATTTTTAGTATTAAATATAATATTATTAAAATTGGAAAAATTAACTTGAAATTATTCACATTTCAATTTTAATAATATTATATTTATTACTAAAAATAAATATAATTAAATTTTGCGTAATTAACGTCACTAATAATTTCTTTAATCTTATTAAAATAGAGTCACAAAATAAATTTAATTAACAAATTAAATTAAAAAAATTATAATATTTATCTCTTAGATTTTGGTTGTTGGCTCTTTCGTTCCCCTCATTCTCTCCACCCTGCATTTATTGTCTCTAATTTCCCTTCTTCTTGATAGGTTTTTCCTGAAGATGAGTCTTGTTCTAGACACTAAACATAGACAGAAAAATGAAAACTGTGGAAATTTAGAACTCTCTATCTCAAAATATACACCACAGAAACCTCCAAACTATTATAGTTATATTTTATGTCATTTAGATTAACTTCATTATATGAAAATAAACATTAAAAAGCATTGAAAAATATAATTAGTTTTTCAAAAGCTCTTTAAAGAAGATCCCAAAAATCCATTTAAGTGGCTGACTAGACCCATATTCCAGTTAGGGTTTTCACTAATTGAAACATTTGTAGCATTTTCTATCAGTACAACATTTGGGTGATTTACCCATCCATTGTTTTTAATATTATTCAAGTAGATCCATTCATACACAACAAATTGTATAGTTCTTTATATTTACTTGTAAGTATCTAGGATTTTTAGATTATATTAGTTTTCTTTTAATTGTTTTTTATGTATATTTTTTTGAATTTAGATTAATATAGACAACTGAGCCTTTTGTTCAAAGAGTATATAGCCACTCCAAATAAAAAGGGGTCTAATTGGGACCCTGATTAGGCCAATACTCACTCATTGCAAGATGAATTATTTTGGTTCTCAACACTCACTTGAGGTGAATTATACTCCCTTATCTAATATTAAGCATTTAATATTTAGATCTTTATCATTTTCTACTTTATCTTTGAATATTTTAAACCTTATTAGAGCTTCTGATTTTTCTTTCTAAAACATTATCCAAGTGGCCCTCGTAAAATCATCAATAAATAGGATAAAGTACCTTTATCCTCTTGGGATATTTTTTTTTATAACACCACAAATGTCAGTGTGAACCAAATCCAAATATTTAGAGGACGAGAATTAATTTTCCTTAAAATGGGTCCTTATCTACATTCCAAACTGACGGGACTTGTAGATTGGACTATCGGGCTTTGAAAATATTGTAAATCCTATATCTTCCTCTATCTTGTTGATCTTTCTTAAGCTGTCAAAATTTATATGACCAAGTATTTTATGCCACAACCATGTTTTATTTTTGTTTCTCAGGTAGCAACTTTCTCGCACACACATTGTTTGAGTCTAGGCTCCCTTCCATACTATCTTCCCATTTTTCACTTTTCATATCTCACATAATTTAGAGTGAAAAGTCACATCGTATCCATTATCACACATTTGAATTATACTAAGTAGATTGTGCTTGAGGCCTTCCACATAAAGCTCATTTTGGATCTTCGTCTTCTCATCAAGACCGATTATTCCATTCCATTTAATTTGCATTGGAGAATTATTTCCAAAGGGGAAATTTCCTGTAAACTCCTTTCTTTCATAAAAATAAAGATAAAAATAAATAAATCAATAAAATATATAAATAATATATATATATATATATATATATATATATATATATATATATATATATATATATATATATATATATATATATAGCTAATAAAAGCACTATCCACATACTACCTATTTTCTTGATTATGTGCAGACAAAGTGAGTCCACACTCCCTATTTTTTTGAGTCTTTTGCTTCCAAATCATCTTGTTCCTTGGGTGTGTTGGCTACTTAGTGGTCTATAGTTTTGAAATATACTCCAACCTTCTTCTACACTCACTGCCAAAATTATTACACTTGAAACATTCAATTGCATTAATCAAGGGAGAGAGATTTTATATTCCTGGAAAATGAGTTCCAAGCTCTAGGAGTTTTATAATTTCTAGATATGAAATTTTCATCTCTTTCAATTTTAACAATTCAACAATTAATGGGTTTATGCCTAAATATATGAAATTTATAACAATTTCCATAAAAAAAAATTGGTAACAAATATTTGAAAATTGATAAGCTTGATATGAATTCTCATACCTTAGATGTCTTGTTGATTGATTTACATATCTTTATGGAGGAACATTTGAAAAAATTAACATACATGTCCATTACTAAGTGCTTTTATGACGTTCTTTTTCTTTGTATATATTGAATATTACTTGTAACAACTTTGCACAACTTTGGAGGCCTTTGAATGTTGTGGGTCTGAAACTAATCTCTCCTTTAATTTTTTTTTTTGTGTTTCAGAGTAACCCAGACCTACCTTATTCACTAGATGCATTTTAATTCTCAAAATGTGATTTAATTTCTTTATTCCTTTATCAATTTTTCTATTCAAATCCTTCTAAGTTTTTTACTTATCAAGGTCTATTTTCAAAGATACAATTTCTGCTTCTAGACTAAGATGATTCTATTCTTGTTTAAGGATTAGTTCACTCAAAACCTCTTATTTTATTTTTTCTCCCTCCAGCTTCACTTCTAGGGACAATATTTATTCTTTATATGCTCCTTGAATCATTTCCTCTTGTTTCTTGGTCAATTCTTGTTTCACGATTCTATACTCATCCTCTAGCTTATCACAGTTCTTTTGTTCTTGTTCTAATTGTTGTGTTAGACTATCTTTGATCTTAATATATTATTCAATTTTTTAACTTTGATAAAAAAAACTCCTCATTATCAAAGTTTTACATACCTTCTTCTACTCGTAATAACTATTTTTTTAGTTTCATTTTATTCTTTCTCGCCTTATTTAACTCATCAAGAGAACTAATGAGATCCCCTTCAAGATTCACTACTCCTTGTTCATCATATTTAAGATATGAGTCATTGTTGTATTTACATTCATATTTGAATGCCATCAATAAGCATTCATTAGGCTCATCTTCTAAAGAATCTTCCTTGTTTGCTTCTGAAGTAGAACTGTCCTCTTTGGAATAAAGTCCCTTTTTCTTGAAAGATTTTTTCTTCTAAAACTTTCAAGATTTATCTCTGGGGTTTTGATCCCTATCCTTTTATATATTTTATCTATAAGGAAACTTGGAGGAAAAATTCCCAAATCTTCCACAATCAAATAATTTGAAGGGTAATTTTCCCTTGTACTTACCTAGACTACATTTTATTTTTTTGGTAAAATGAGCCAACTCTTAATTAGATTCACACTTGGAACATTCATAGTGATATTTTTTCTCTTTAGTCTTCTTGGACAATTAAAATTATGCCTCCTTTGGCTCATTCTTCTCCTTTCCTAATCTCATCTCATAGGTTGTGAGAGTTCCATGTAGTCGTTCCATTATGAAAGACTTCAAGTATGTCATCTCCTCAATGGTTGATATTTTGGCATTGAATCCCATATGAAAAGATCTCAAAACCTTTTGAATGACTACTTCCTCCTTGATATCTTCACCAGGTCCTCTAATCATGTTTGTTACTTCATCAACTTTAAGGAAATATTTTTATATAATTTCTTATTAATTCATCTTTAAGCTCTCGAACCTCATTCTGAAGGTTTGAAGCTTGGTTTTCTTAACTTAATCATCTGCTTCATGACTCTTATTAAGTTTTTCGCATACTTCCTTGGTTGACTTATAGTGCATTACCTTTACTATTTTAGATTGACTAAGACTAACTAAAATGACATTCTTTGCCTTTGCATTGTTCTCATAGATACTTTTACCATCTGCATCTATAGGAGGGGTTATTGGGACAACATAATTAGCTAATACATCACTCCAAAAATATACACTCGGAGACATGAAACAAGCTTCGTCCTAAAATTCAAAAATACATAGTATATACCATTGAATATTGGTATCTTAATTGAGTAGGCATATTGATGATCTTATCTAGACATGATTCCTTATCGATATACCTTCCAATGGTTAAGTAGTTCCTGAAGGAACTAGACTATGATACCAAATTTTGGAATAAGAAATTATTGAGGGGGTGAATTAGTAATTAACACTTTTAAATTTTTTATGATGTGCATTTAAATTTGAATATTTCACACACTCAAACAACACATCGAATAACATCGTTCATACACATTAGAACTCCATGATTTATGTGGAAACCCTTACGGGAGAAAAACTACCAAATCTTGTTTTGTATTATAATTACAATCAAGGCACCAAATTTGATTACATCATTTTTTTGTGAGTACCCACTCACAGTAGGCCCCAACCCCCTTCAAATTATAAATCCACAACTTTCCTAGAGGCACCAACCTCTGATAATTTTATGTTCGTACCTGCTTTAGAAAAATGTCCTATTTTCATACAATTTCTAGACAATGAAAAGTGGCCTACATTTATCTCATAAAATACAGTCACCTGATCTGTTGTCTTCTACAACTTCTTCAACTCTACTCAACATACACACCCTTTTTTCCCTTTTCTCTACTTCTTTTTGCTCCATCCTTTTCTCTTCTATACATAGCCTCAACATTGACACACAACCATTTAGACTCCTCTCACCAGTGCATATTTCTCCACTACACACCCTACACTCTCAACATATGCATACTCTCTCAACATCAAACACAATTATTCACCCACATAGCAACTATCTGGAATTTTACAATACAAAGTAGCCTTATTTTTTTCTCTGAATTTAAGAGAGTTCATTAATTGGAATCTAAGCACTATCACTAATCACAAAATGATCATCAATAGACTTCAATAACATAGTATGGCTCCCATTTATTCTTCAATTTGTTCTCCACAAATAACTTTAACATTTATTTCTCCCTTCATTTATTCAATACTCATGAAGGACCTTGTTTATTCAATTTTCTATGGCGCATGGCATACTGTGTCTTTCCACTCTTTACTCGAAACTAAGACTCGACTAAAATTTTGTACATATCATAACATTTTATAAGGTCTCCATACTTCTCAAGTTGCCTAAAGGGATTATTTATTTAATTCAACATGACACCAAGAGTACTTTGATTATAGTTTGGAAATATCACAGAAGAACCCCATCACTAAAAAAATTCACTTCACCAAATCCATTGATAAACCTTTGTGAATTAGTACAATGTTGTGTCATCAACCATAATTCATTTGTGTATGTGACCATATTGAGGTTCAATGGTCAATTATAATATTTATAGAACTTTGTAGAGGCTCCAACTATAGCAAACCCTTGAATTTGAAGAATAATTATTGCAAACTTGTTCATAATTATTTTTAGCCCCAAGTATGGTGGATAGCCAATTTTAGCACAACCACCAAATATGGCACATAGTAGCCATCTACCCATTCAAGCTTCATATACCCACGAAACTAGGCCCATGGTGCTTTTTAAATACAAGCCCACAATCATTTATAAATTATTTTCCCATAGGCCCATGACCTCCTAATACATAAAAACATGCAAAAAACCATGAGTTGGGAACTCTTTAACACTTGAAAGATCTATGAAATACCATGAATATATTTTTTCCATGTCCTTGTTATCCTAAACATTTTTTTATTTTTACTCCTATGAATATTGCTGAGGACATGCCTCTTGGGCGACGTGTCCTGGTGGGATCTTCTGTCAGTCGCACTGCACTAGTAGAATAGCTCTTGTGAATGCATGGCCTTGTCACATCCCCATTGGGACCATGCCTGCTACTTACACCAATCAGATAACTATCAAGGTTATGTATCTACCACTTCATTTTTAGGCGCATGCCACCTGGCTACCTTTCCTGCCAGAAGATCCCAAGACTTTGTCTCCCTGGACCTTTTAACTTGTGCCTCCTTTGGAAACTCCTGGGTGATATAGCTCTTCAGCTTAAAACAGACCTATCCACTATAATCAACTGTGTACCACTGTGTCCCACTGCTACATTACCATGGGAACCTAATACTTTGGACTTGTATCGTTGTTTAAAAACTCTCGAGTAGGACCAACACAATCTCTCCCGATCTTATCTCATGCTTCCATATTCCCATTAGGAACCACCTATATACTTACTAAACTACAGGGCCCACATGGCCAAAACACCAAATTTGACCCTTAAGGTCAGCCATCTTTGAATGGCCATATATTTCACTCTCGAGGACCAAATTAAAGCTTCAACATATCGTTGAAAATATATTTCCGAGAAATATCCAACTATGCTAGTTCTAGGATCATATGAGTTTATTTCCCGAGGTAGAAATTCCTTCAAATATTGGGACTCCGAACCACCATAGTTATAATATTTTATAACTCTCTTCATTTAACTTTCTAATATGATGGTCCTCTACTAAATATTGCAATTACCATAAGAATCCCCCTGAACTTACACTCCATCCATCTGCAATCATTGCCCATTTTACATCAATGCCAATGTGATGCAGAACAAGAAGAAATTGCAAACTTGCTAGAAATTGCATTTCCAAATTCCAGCCAAAAAAACTAATTAACTAATTTACACCTAATAATATAAATTTGAATAAAAATTTAATAAAACTTAACCATATTTAATCTCATAACTTTGATTTCCTATCTCTTTTTCACATCTGTTCTAATTATTAAAATATTTTCCAGGCTAACAACTTTCTTGACTTGTTAATTCAACAAAACTGTGGTGATCTAAGAACACTTCTCTCACTTTTTTTCTAACATAGGAATAAAATTTTAAAGAATCTCAATTAATATTTTACTTTCTTAAGGTGTAATATACCATATTGGTCTTAGTGGATGTTAATCATCATCATCATCATCATCATATAGATATTGCTAAGATTAGGCAAGCGGGGTTATTTATGGAGATTTGAATCAATAATCTACTGCAAGAAACGATGCATTCATTCATTCATAAATGCCTTCACAAGGCATTCATTCATGATTCATATAAAACTCTAGAAACAATTCACATTACAATTGTGCCAAGAGACACTCTCTAGTCCAATATGGTAGATATTTTATAATGTTTAACATTTTTCCTTGGTCAAATTACATAAAAATAAAACTAAAAACAAAAATAAAAATTAATAATATTAATTATAACTAATAATTAAACTATTGGCGGAGAGATAGATATAGATAACATGGAGATATAGATAAAGATGGAGGTGGGTGGGGGAGAAAAAGCGACATAGTAAGGGGGTGAGGGAGATAGAGAGAAGGATATAAGGAAATAGATAGACTGTAGATGTTCAAATCACTGTATAAGAGACAAAATAATTTGTATCTCACTAAAGGAAGTTAGAGGTGGCAGTGTAATTCTTGGGATGATGCATGAAATAGTGGGAAAATGTTTATTTGGCCTTGATAATAAAAAAACTAAGTTTAAATATTACCTATTTGTTGAAAGTTTAAAGCAAAATATTCTACGTGTGAGTGAAATTGTTCATAATGGACATGCTGTCATATTTTCTTCTAAAAATTGTAAAACTAGCAATTGCACCATATGTTGCAAAGGAAACATTGTAAAGCATTAACATAGGAAAGAGTAGTATAGAGGAAAAAGCTAAATCCTGGATTTGGGTTCAGTAAAAAATAACATAATAGTTGGAAATAATTAATATTATTTGTATATTAATGGAGAAATGGTTACATTTTTGTAACGTACCTCCTTAGTTTAGGATTAGTTCCTAGAATATAGGAGTCTAGTTACAACCTCCTACTTCTTTGCTATGTACTTATAGACGTATCTTTCTGATTAATAAATGTAGAGTGATCTCTCCATTTGACTGTATTCTCCAGGTGAAATACTCACCTGTGAGCTGCAACTCCTTCTTTTTCAGTTCAATGTGTTTTTTATCTTGGTATCAAAGCACAAAGTAGGGGGAGCCTGATTTTTTTTTTTTTTTTAGAGCTTTATTGACTACATAGGCTTAGTGGCTGAGGTGTACACAGGAGCTTTGTGCTCATAGGAGCTTCATGTTCGTATGAGCAGGTGGACTGCAGCAACGCCTGACTCATAGGTCTCAGATGACTGATCATCTCTGAGCAGAAGAGAGGGTTGGCGCGTTTTTGTCATTTTCAGTCACGCCAAGAAGAGCAATTAGCGCGATTGTGAGGGCCATACCTACGCCAACGCGTCAAAATACGCCATTAGCGCATATGTGGAGGCCATACCCATGCAAGTTTTGGGAGATACATTGTTTTTTATTTGGGCGCAGATTTTTAGCCTCAGAAAAGTGCCAACCTCTTTCTCTTTGGTAAGATCTGCAACTTTTGCATATCGGACTAGCCCGGTGGTGGAACATTGAAGTTCCGGATTTGCCCAGTGGTGGTAGATCGGACTTGCCCGGTGGTGGCAGATCAGACTTGCTCGGTGGTGGCACATTGAAGTTCCAGATTTGCGTGGTGGTGGCAGATCAGACGTGCCCGATGGTGGTGCACTAAAGTTCCGAATTTTCCCGGTGGTGGCACATTGAAGTTACGGATTTTCTAGGATTGGTGGCAGATCAGTGGTTAGGATCTGGTATGTATTGATTTTTTTTAGTGCATCCTGCAATTATTCAGTTGGGTAGAATTATTCATCGGAAGATATGAAAGTTTATCAGTCCAGTATGAATAATAATAGAGAATCGTATCTCCACGAGTTTGGAAAACTCAATGGATCTAATTTCACCAATTGGAAATTCAAGATACAACATTACTTGAAAGCGCAAATGCGTGGTCCATTGTCATAGGAAATGAGAAGAGACCAAATTTGGTAATAGGAACATCTGCACAAGAACAAGACTGGGATAAAAGGGAGAACAAAGAAAAATTCATACTGAAGATGTCCGTCAAGGACAATATTATCCCACATATTAGAGATGGAAAATCGTCCACTGAGATTTGGTTGACGATCAAGAATCTATACCAGAAACAGAATACAAATCATGTCTTTTCACTCAAAGGCAAGCTGTTTTCGATGAAGATGGAGGAAATTGAATCCGTTGCTAGATTCATTGTTAGAGTTAAAGACCTGAAGGATGGATTGGGAGATATCGGAGAAAAGGTGTCCAATTCCGATCTGGTCATGATCACGTTGACTGGAATGAAATATGAATATCAGATGTTCATCATAGGATTGGCAGCAAGGGAGAAAGCCCCTGCATTTGAAGAGTTGACAGGGATTTTTCTACAAGAAGAAGAGCGGCGGTAGAATTTGAAAACACAGAGCAATGATCTTGCTCTGATGGTGAAAAGGTGATAGTATAGAGAGAAGCAGCCATAACAGAAACAACAACCACAACAACAAAAGCAGTAGAGAGGAGCCAACATTTTTCAAAAGAGATCGTTTAAAGGTATGTCTCCTAACAATTTTCCCAGTAAGAGATTTTTTTACTGTGGAAAAAATGGCCATCAGATTAAATATTGTTATAAGAGGCAGACATATGAAGCGAGGAATAAACAGAGAAAGCACAAAGGTTAATTTTTTTAGGAAGATGACGACCATAGCCATGAACTTCGACTATTTACAGTCGATTGTGCTCTTTCAGTTTATAAGGGAGATGAGGAAGACATATGGTATGTAGATTCTGGTGCATCCTCACATATGACAGGTAAGAAGGAATGGTTTGAATTTCTTGAAGAAACTTCATGTGGGTCAAAAATTTATCTAAGAGATGATAGTGGATATGAGATCGAAGGGTATGGTGATATTCCAGTAAAGTTACCTAGCGGTGACATTAGACATCTTAAGAATGTCTTGTATGTGTCCGAAATTAAGAAAAACTTGATCTCTGTATCTATGATAACTGATCAGGACATGCAAGTCCCATTCTTCAAGACTCACTATGTCATAAAGGATAGCAAGATGGAAACTGTTGCAATAGGAGTGCATGTTGGGAGCCTGTACAGACTAGATGTGAAAAGCATGCCACAAAAAGCCATGGTTGCAATAGGATCGATAGCCAAAAACCTCTGGCTCCAGAGATTCAGTCATCTTAATCTGAAAGACCTCGTTCTACTTCAGAGAAAAGGTATGGTTGATGGACTCCCTGTTTTCCATAGTGTTCAGTTGGATTGTGATGGATGTGCATTAGAGAAAATGCATAGAGAAGAATTTCCTTTGCATGCTAATAGAAAGGAAAGAGATATTCTAGAGCTGGTGCATATAGACATATGCGAACCTATGTAGAGAAGGTCACTAGGTGGTGCATATTATTTCCTTTTGTTTACTGATGATTACACTAGATTCTCTTGGATATATTTTTTGAGTAAAAAAGAGTCCGACCTTTCAGTATTTTAAAGAGTTTAAATCTATGGTAGAAAAGTAGACAGGAAAATACATAAAAATTCTCCGCTCGGATCAAGGGGGAGAATACAGGTTGGGAGACTTCATCAATTTTTGCAGATATCATGGGATTGTTCAACAGTTTACAGTGCCTCACACACCATAGTAGAATGGAGTGGCAGAACAAAAGAAAAGAACTCTTGTGGAGTGCGCAAGGAGCATGCTTCAAGGTAAGGGTCTATCAAATGGTTCTTGGACGGAAGCCATTAACACTTCTATCTATTTAAAGTGTAGGAGTACTACTAAATCTATTGGCTTCAAAACCCCTTTTGAAGCATTATTTGGATTCAAACCAACAGTGAGTCATTTAAGAGTATTTGGGTCAAAATAATTTTCCCATATACCCAAGGTGGATAGAAAGAAGTTAGATCCTAAAGCCATGAAATGTATCTTTGTTGGATATGGCACTGAGTTTAAAGCATATAAGTTATTTAATCCCGTGACTCATAAGATATTTGCAAGCCGAGATGTGATATTTCATGAATAGGTTGAGGAAGGAAAGGATGACAGTGATAATGATTGGCACATTCCATTATTAATGGAAGAAAACAACGAGGATGATCAAAAGCATGAGCAGAAAGAAGAAGAAGAAACAAGTGATGTAGTCAATGATGCGAGCCCGTATAAGTCTAAAGCAAATAGATTTGAGGTAAATCGCCTACCAAGGAGATCAGGTAGGAAGACTTGATTACCATCTAGATTGAAAGACTATGCCTTAATGACAAATATTTTAAACATTGTAGAACCCAAAAATTATAAATAAGCAAGTCAATCTGATGCATGGAGGGCTACAATGGATGGGGAAATTGAATCAATTATTAGAAACCATACTTGGGATTTAGTTGAACTTCCTAAAGGTAAAACACCCATAGGATGTAAATGGCTGTATAAACCTAAAGTGAATGTAGATGGGAGTATATAAAAGCTAAGATCTAGACTCATAGCAAAGGGTTTTTCACAACAAGAGGGAATAGATTTCGATGACACCTTTTCTCCTGTAGCAAAATTAAACACCATTAGAATGCTAATTTGTTTAGCAACAAAAAATAAGTGGGAGCTACACCAGCTAGATGTTAAGTCTGCATTTCTGAATGGTGAGTTGAAAGAAGAAATTTATTTAGTTTAGCTTGAAGGGTTTGTTAAAAAAGGGCAGGAACATCTTGTTTGTAGATTGAAAAAGGCATTATATGGTTTAAAACAAGCACCCAGGTCATGGTATGAGAAGATCGATTCATTCTTTGTACAACATGGTTTTCATAGGAGGATGAATGATCCAAATCTGTATACCAAGTTTAATAAATAGAGGAAAATTATTTTGATTTCTTTGTATGTGGATGATATGATTATAACAAGGAATGTTGATAATCTGATCAAAGAAATCAAATAGCAGATGTCAAAAGTGTTTGAAATGAAAGATCTTGGAAATATCCATTATTGTTTGGGATTGGAAGTATGGAGAGATTCTGGACAGACTTTTCTTACTCAAGGGAAGTATGCTAGAAGTCTACTAGAAAATTTCAGAGTGGATCAGTGTAGATCAGCAACAACACCATTGCAGCAGAATCTAAATTTGTGCAGTGACGATGGCACTAAAGAGGTGGATGCCACTATGTATAGACAGTTAGTTGGGAGTCTGATATATCTTACTACAACTAGACCAGACTTGGCATACTCTGTTAGTGTGTTGAGCTAGTTTATGTCTAAACCACTTGAAAGTCAGTGGGTTGCAACAAAGAGCGTGTTGAGGTATCTTTGTGGTACTAGTAATTATGGTATTTTATACACTGACACATCTGATGTTACTCTAGCAGGATTTTCAGATTCAGATTGGGCAGGTAACTTGGATGATCGAAGGTCTATCACAGGTTACGCATTCATCATTGAATCTGGGGTCATAGCATGGAGTAGCAAAAAGAAAAGCACTGTATCTTTATATTCATGTGAAGCTGGGTACCAAGCATTGTGTGCAACCACATGTGAAGCTATCTAGTTGAGAAGACTTCTCAATGATGCAGGAGAAGAACAGAAAGAATCAACTTCGATTAAAAGTGACAACCAGAGTACCATCAAGCTACCATACAGTCCAGTATTTCATAAAAATACCAAACACATCAATACTCAATTCCATTTTGTTCGAGAGAAACTTCAGTCAAAGGAAATATTTGTTGAATATTGTAAAACTTGTGACAATATGGTTGACATTTTTACTAAGCCTCTTAGGCGTATTAAGTTTGAATTGTTTCGAGGGATGCTAGGAGTTCAGGGTAATCATTTCTCCATTAAGGGGGAGAGTTGGAAATAATTAATATTATTTGTATATTAATGGAGAAATGGTTACATTGTTGTAACGTACCTCCTTAGTTTAGGATTATTTCCTAGAATATAGGAGTCTGGTTACAACCTCCTACTTCTTTGCTATGTATTTATAGATGTATCTTTCTGATTAATAAATGTAGAGTGATCTCTCCGTTTGACTGCAGTCTCTAGGTGCAGTACTCACCTATGAGCTGCAACTCCTTCTTTTTCAATTCAGTGTGTTTTTTTATCTATAATAATATTCTCATCAAAATTTTCGATCCTCTTTCGAAGCCTGTGAAGAAAGTGTTCATTATCTTCGTCTGCAACTTTGAGAAGCCTCTCCATCAACTGTTGTCGAGGGTCTCAAGTTCGATAACATTCATTACATCTACAATTATACACAAAAAGAAAGCTTTAAAGACCTTGCAACAAATCAATAATATGATGTAATAGACATATATATACATAATCTGGTTTCTTTCCTCATCTTTAGTCTTTGTGTCATGTACACAATTTAATTTCCAAAATCATCTTTCAAATCAAATTGAAGACAAAAAGCATATAATATCTCTATATATCCTTTATTATATGTATTGTGTGTCATGTAAGCAATTTAATGTCCAAAATCATCTATCAAATCAAATTGAAGACAAAAGCCATAGAATATATTTGTATATCCTTTATTATATGTATTTTGTATCATGTACACAATTTAATGTTGAAAATCATCTATCAAATCAAATTGAAGACAAAAACCATAGAATATCTTTGTATATCCTTTATTATATGTATTGACAAATTTATGCTGTATATTTCCATTGCTCTCGCAGTATAATCATTTATATCACCCACTGGTCTTCTTATATATTCCAGACATAGCCCTTTTCAATATTATAATGATATATGGATGTGGAATACATGGAATAATACCATACAAACAACAATATTTAAATTGAAGCACATAAAAAGCACATGTCTAAGCATTGAGCGAGGTTTCTAACCTCCTTGGATTTAATATAAAGGTGATTGATTACATTGTTGTCTATGAAATAAGGAATCAAATTGAATCTAGATTATAGCCCATGTTAGTTTAACTGTCGGGACCGTGTACTTGTAGTATGTTTATTAAAACTAGAAGAAAACACAACATTGTAGCCAAAAAAGCATGAGAAGGTGTCATAACATCAACATATTCTTTCTCATTCATATGCAATAGCAAGAGATCATAATATTGATTCAGTTCCTGATATTCATTGAATAACCGAACATTATCTTCTTGAAGGGCAAGAGCTTCTTCACGAAGCTCATCAATTCATAATATTGATTCAGTTCCTGGTATTCATTGAATAACCGAATATTATCTGCTTGAAGGGGAGAAGCTTATTCACGAAGCTCATCAATAGAGGTCAGGCAACCTCATTCTCTAGCTAGGTATGGGCTTCTTCCAGCCTACTAATATTATGCTTCAAACCATTAATTTTTTTACGAGAGAGGGTCTTAGATTCCTCCTCTAGATCATTAAGTGAATTTATTTTCTCTCCAAATTCATTCATTATATTATAAAAGAAACTTTACTTCAAAGAAATTAACCTTTCTATATTTGTAAAATCAGGTCATGAGATCGATTAGATCCATTGAGGTTCGAACTTTGTAATTATAAAATTTGATTGAAAGTTAGGTAAGGAAAGGTCTTGTCATATATATTAAACTCAAAAATATCATTATAAAAAACATCTTGGTTTGAATTTATATAATAATTTCATTTTTAAATATTATAATTTAAGGATAAACACTCTCATAAAATAAAAACTTATAAATTTATCAAAATACTAAATTAATATTAATATTCACTAAACTTCAATAAATTTAATGGTGTGGTGATAAAATGAACTTCAATAAATTTAAATTTGAAAGGGAACTCTCGGATTTATATTGAAATGGATGGTGAATCAGCGTCAACTTAGCCAGACTCGCTATAGTCATAATATTCCATTACAGAGCCTTGACTTCTGCTTGAGATTTCACTCATGTACGGTGCTTCTCTTTGATATGAGTGGTAACAGTGGTGAATATACTGAATGGGTCACCCAAAGCTCTACCACGGTGTAATAATTTGACTCAATCTAAAAAAAGGTGGTGTATGTTGGAGTTGTGTGGTTTGTAATATTGACTCAATTTGTATATATTTATTCATGTCGAGGTTTGAATTTTATTGAATAGCAGTTGAACTCCATAAAAGGAAAACAAAATTTTAGCATATGGTTCTGCATATCGTATAAATGGAAATAACAATCACAAGAGGAAATAGTGAAAAATATTGACACATAAAACATGGTATAACATACTCACGATTTGTATTTCCGTTATTCGAACAACACTCAAGCTGGTACATACAAGTATTCCTTACTGATGCGAGAATAAAAAAGATTTGTGATTAGGCTTATCATCACAGAAATAATTATTACAAACCAAAGAACACATCAAAAGTTTTTGAAATGTAGAAAATGGTGTAACTTTCTCTGATTTTTATTTTCATATTTCCAAACGACATTCAGATGGTACAACGACCGTCTTAGAGAATGTCAGCTACTCTCTTGGTTTTGTTTCTTTTACTCTTGCGAGTAGTCCGTTAACTGCTACCATGGATGAATCAATTTCATTAGTCGGATGTTCATTCTTGACATATAAAAATCGGCGTTGTCTAATGAGCCAGAGGAATTGCCGGGACGGTCAAAATTGGCCGGAATTCGGGCCAAAAAAATTTAAAAAATCTTGCAGAAACAGTGCTTGAATCCTGATTTTAACATTGGAAATGGATTCAGCACCATCAAAAACCTGTAAGACACCCAAAATATTAAACTTTGATAGTTATAACATGGATTTGGAAAAATTCCTGCCGGATTTTCTGAAAATCTTACCGGAATTTTCATGATTTTCAGGGCGATTCCTCCGGCTAGTTAGACTACGGCATAAAAATCAAGCAAACAATGGTCGTCCAAGTCCATTAGCACGGGAAAAATGTTCGGTACTGAAGTTCTGATGAAATAGGGCCGGGTTATGGATTGAGATGCATTCGGCTTGAATAGTGTTAAAACCATCATGCACCAATCCATGGGCATTGGAGGTGGGTAGTCAATCACAAACTGCCTAGGAAAATTTAACACTCAAACAAAAATATATATTTAGATATAATAGAATTCGAAATATTATATAAAATTAAATTCAAATTTCAAATCCCCATAACTCAATTGAATCTCAGTAATTAAACCCAACACAAGGACACTACATTGCAGGACAAAATCTAACCTAGCCCAACCCAACATAAGGGGAAGAAAAAATATTATGTAAAAATTAGATTCAAAGTTCAATTCCCAATAACTCAACCCAATATTAGTAATTCAAGCCAACATAAAAACACTACAATGCAAAACACAACCAAATCTAACCTAACCCAATCCAATCCAATCCAAAAAATGAAAAAATATTATGTAAACATTAGATTCAAAGTTCAAATCCCCATAACTCAACCTAATCCCAATAATTCAATTCAACACAAAGATTCCCATAAATTAACCCAATCCCAATAATTCAATCCAACACAAAAACACTACAGGAGAGGACCCAGCCCAACCCAAAAAAAAAAAAATTATATAAACATTAAATTCAAAGTTCAAATCCATATAACTCATCCAAATCCCAGTAATTCAACCCAACCCAACAACCCAACAACCCAACCCGACCCGACCGAAGAAAAATTCACTGAACATTGGCGTGCATTTATTTCAAGGTCAAAGAAATGGAGGCAACGACTTTGATACCTATATGATCATCACACTCGGTGGTGTAACATTGGTAACCATATTGCATAATATAGAGATTCATATTAATGTTGTAACTAATCTAAACGGATTCTGGTGCTATGTTTTTAGAAATTTGGTTGAGGATTATATCATGCTAGTGCAAATGCTGGATGGAAGGATCATTGGGATGAGGCTCGGTAATCACCTGATTATTTTGGATTTATGAAAAACACTTTGGTT
This sequence comes from Pinus albicaulis, assembly GCA_034641835.2. NCBI lineage: Eukaryota > Viridiplantae > Streptophyta > Pinopsida > Pinales > Pinaceae > Pinus > Pinus albicaulis. The sequence goes on along the minus strand of CM076577.1, from coordinate 693,017,642 downwards.
ATTTTGTATTTATGTTGGATTTATGAATACACAACTATTGTGAAATACATGAGGAGATTATAAATTTTAAACCCACTTACCAATATAAATGTGGAGTTCTGAAAAGTTTCGTCCTGCTTGGGACCATTATCATCATAGTCAAGAAATTCAAGTTGGCACTGCACATCCGAAGTCGATACTTGTTCACCCAAGTTGATTCGCTTTTGGCCGTAGCTAGATAGAATTTTGTGAGAGGATGGATGAGGATCCTGCATATCTTCTTTTGTTATGGTCTTGCAGGCGGTCTATTTCCCATTTTTCTTGTTGAAACAACTCCTGGTGACTCTGAATCTACCTCTGTCAATTTCTTCTTCTTGAAATTGATTATCTTGAAGTATCCATCATGAATCTTCCTCTTCTTATTACTTTCTCTTGCAATTGATAATCTTGAAGGAGGGCATCCATCATTTTTCTATTGTTGCTAGTGCATTCTTGGCTTATGGTTGCTTCTTGTGTGCTCTGAATCCAAGATGGATAGATAAATGGTGTGCTCCCCTTATCTACCTGTCACTAATTTATAACATTATTCAATCCTAAGGTAGATATTATTTCAATTGTCTAACATCAAAATCAACGGTACACAATGGTACAAGTGGCAGTTGAAGGAATTGTTTTCAAAGAGGGACCCTTTACAGCGTAATAAAGAAGGAAGAATTTGGTTGAGTCTAGAGGCTCATTCTACAACCTAGTATGAGGGTGATGTGTAATTTCATTTGTTTTCAATGCGAAGTTGACATGTGTCCTTCTAAAATAAAACTAAAATATTATTTAAATTAAAAAATAATGTTGTCTATAATCAAAATAAAAAACAAATATGCATATTTGGTTACTTCTACTTAAAAGTATTATGAAATGTAGTCTTACTCTAACTATGTTTGTTTTAGATAAAAGTACTTTAAAAAAAATCACATCATTAGGATTAGGTCGACGTTTCGAACTAGCTAATGTGGTTCATCCTCAGGACAAGGTACAACCTGATACAAAGGAGATATGGTAAAAATATTTCATTGACTCTCAGTTATAAATCAAATATTTCCATCTCCATATGAAATAATGTATTTTTATATCAATTTTTAAGTTTATTTTAAAGTAATTAAAACAAAAAAAAAACAAAGTTGATATTATTTACATTTTCATATTTCAATTGGATACATAAATAAACAATTTTAATATCTATATTAACTAATTTATTTTAATACCAAATTTGGAAAAAACATAAATATATATAATTATGAATGACAATAAAATATTTAATGAGCAAAGAGAAAAAATTGAAAGAAATTTTGAAATTATTTTAGAATATATTAATATAAGAAAAAATGACTTTAATATAGACAATATAATCTATAAATAGAATATCTCAATGCTCATTGTTGACTAAATTATTTCAATGTCAACAATTTACATATTATATATAGTTTAAAATAATAATAATAATAATAATAATAATAATGACGATATATTATATAAGGTAATTGAAAAATTAAATTATTATTGTTATAAAATTTTAAGTATCATTATTTTATATTTTAATTTTGAATAAAGAATTTTTTTGTTGGAAATGCACATTTAAGTTATTTTATTCCATGTATTCAAGGGGTTGAATCCATTTATGCATTCAAAAATGCAATTTCATATATATATATATATATATATATATATATATAGAGAGAGAGAGAGAGAGAGAGAGAGAGAGAGAGAGAGAGATTCAACTTAGCCATAATCTATCAAGTCGCTAGAGGGATGAAATATCTAGAGGTGATTTTTTTTTTAAAGTTTTACACTATAAAAAGGGTTTTCACCTCAAGAGATTTGATCCCTATCATATCTTTCTATATCTATGGTTAAGATGCATCTATATTGGTGGAATAGTAAAAAATAGAAACCATAAACTCAATCAAAGCATATGTTTTAAATAAAAGTATATCAAAATATTGTAGTGAGAGAGTTTTATCTTCCTCAGCTTATTGGTTGAATAGAAGTGAGGGAAAACAACACCTTAGTCCATGTCAAGAAGATATAAATCATTAAGGGTGACATACAAGAGAAGAAAAATGAATCGAAAATATCAATAGATTTGTATTAATATTATGTTGTGAAACTAGCTCCAAAAATAGAAGAAAAGAGATATCAATGCCTTAGAAATAAGCCACTTCAAGGGGGAAACCTCCAATACATTACATGAATGAACAATTCTTGGATGATAGAAATGAAAAAACCTCCTTTCTATATATAGGAGTCCATGGGGCCACAATGTAATCCTAGTGGGGCCAGAATGTAATCCTAGCCGACCTAACAATAATAATGTAAGGGCACAATAATAACAATATAGGGGTTATAGGGGTACAAAAATAACAATAAGGGGGGATACACTAACATAATAAGAGACTACACTATTAATATAGGGACTTAACATGCCCCTCTCCTTCAAACAAGTGTTGTCCTCAACGCTTGATTATTTCTTGATGCTTCTGTAAAAAATTCTCGTCCTCCCATGTGGAATCTTCTACAAGAAAGTTCTTCCACTTGCTGAGATACTCTGAAATTGATTGTACTTGTCAATTTATTGTTTCTGTGACTGATTCAAAACTTCTTTCGATGTGATGTTGATCTTCCTGTTGTTTCATTAGATTCTGTACCAAAGTTAGGTTATCCTTTGAGAGTTGGAGAACTTGTTGTTGATGCTTAATGTGATCTTCCACTAATTTATCGTCCATATTAGCTATTATTTGATCCTTAAAAACATCCAAATTAGCCTCCATTTTTTCTTTTAAACCATCTATGTCATCTTCAGTTGCTCTTCGTAAGATCAAAATTTGTTGCACTTGGTACCGTAATTTTGATATCTCATACTGCAATTATTCCTCTTCGTGCGTCATAGTATATCTTTTTGAGGGCTTAAGGGGTATGGAATTATTTTTTGGAGGCATTATAGAATCAAATACTGATAAAAATTCTAAAATATGCCCTTGGAATCACTTCAAACTACTTTTTGAAACAAACGTTATGCAATTTTAAAAACCAAATGCACATTTTTTTCTTGCTTTTGAGAAGCTTGATATTGAAACTGAGTTATCTATATGATTTAGGATCCTAAATAATTGAAATTTGGCCCTAATGTGGCCCTCTGAATCTTCTTTCAAATGTCACAAGTATGACCTAATTTAGATTATTCAAGGCAAAGTTATGTCCAATCTCCCACAATGACCCAATTATGGACTGGTTCAGTAGAGCGAACTTGTATGACTTGCCGCGTGTCACTGTTTCCTCCTCTGGATTTTCAATTTATAGAAAGGAAGCTACAGTTCATGTAATTGCGGCCACATTTTACAACATTCCAATTCGATGCTCAAAGGGAGAGTTATGAAGATTTTCCCATGATAACCTCTTTGAAATGAAATTCGGGAGCCTGGAAAAGACCTAACTTTCACAGATCATATCTCTGAAAATATTGTGAACCAAGCTGTAAAATTTTGCGACGATGTTCCTAAGGATTGTGGCTTTGCTCTCTAAAAATCTCAGCTTCTGAATATTCGTAGAACAAACGTTATAGCAAAAATTCCGCAATGACCAGTTTATGTTAAATTCAGGAGCCTGCACAAAGCCCTAACTGCCATAGATCATATCTCCGAAAATATTGCAAACCAAGCTCTAAAATTTTGTGAAGATGTTCTGTAGTATTTTAGCTTCACACTCTAGAAATTTCAACTTCTAAACCTATGTAGAAAAAAATGTTATAGTGAAAATTCCACGATGACCGGTTTGGAGGAGCGAAAACCCTAGAATCCAAATCTCTGATACCAAATGTTGTGAAACCAGCTCCAAAAATAGAATAAAAGAGATATCAATGCCTTAGAAATAAGCCACTTCAAGGGGGAAACCTCCAATACATTAAATGAATGAATAATTCTTGGATGATACAAATGACAAATCCTCATTTCTATATACAGGAGTCCATGGGGCCACAATGTAATCCTAGCTGACCTAACAATAATAATGTAAGGGCACAATAATAACAATATGGGGGTTACAGGGGTAGAACAATAACAATAAGGGGGGCTACACTAACATAATAAGGGACTACACTATTGATATAGGGACTTAACATAGTAGAATTACAAGGGAAGAGCCCAGGACAATTCATATTACATACAGTAAGGTTGCATGAAAACCAGTTGGACATAATTTTGGCAGGGGGAGTACATATTAGAACAACCCCAATAAAAGTAGTCGGTATTAGGTGAAGTAAGGACAGGTATATAGGAATATCAAAAAAAAAAAGGAAAGGAGGTTGCTTAATTTTTTCAAGAATATATGTACCTCAAAAGGTCAGGGAGAAGAAAATAAAATACGCTTAGGGGGGACTGCAAGATCAATAGTAGCATGTGTTCTAGAGGACTTCACTGCTTAAGAAAAACATGAAATGAAAATTTTGCATATCTTTTATTTTTTCTCATTTCATTTGTATAGGTGGCTAAAAAAATTAGTTTTAGCATTCATAAGCATGAGTAGCCTATCATATTAAGGAAGGGGGAGAATTTGATGCAATGGATCAATTGCACAACAATAAAAATGTATCCTATTCAATAGGTATAAAAATGAGAGTTGTTGGTATTTGAATAAACCATTAGTATAGCAGTATATTTAGATTTTGGAGTAACCTTAAATGTGGATTGGTACAATGGTACAACTCATTTGATTGGTACCACGAAAGAATATTTGCATCAGTATGAGAAGGAAAATTTTAGGGGAAGGAAATATTAGTACAATGCACTATGAAATGGAAAATTTTCATGTTTCCTAAGTCTTTATTTGTATTTCTTCAATTTGTATCACCTAATTTAAGTGGAAGCAATTAGTTTGTTCAACAACAAATTAAAATTAGTATCCTATTGATCCATATTGGATCATTATATTTTTTTTCATCCATCTCAATGCTTTTAGAGTGGAAAAATAGGAGGAATCAACTCTCAAGATTACTTTTACCAGTGGGAAACAATTTGGAAAATCGGGGTATGAAATCTTCTAGGAGCATTCTGACACGTCAAATGACCTTTTTTTGGGTTAAAAATTTGTCGCTTTGGCCCAAAAACACTTTTTACTATTCTACAAATAGAGGAATTTCCAACAACATAAGAATCACATCAATTGAACTTTGTATGTGTAAGCTATGCCCCTTAGGATGCTACAAGGAAAAGGGGTTCCATTTTTCGAGTACATTTTTTCCATATATAAGAAAGAATAACTGAAAGGAATAGGAAATAGAGCACACAGAGAGGATTTTTGCATTGTAGTAGCTTGCATGTCATAGGCCATACTTATTTGTACTCACAGACATTTTCTATTCATAAACAGAGCAGAGTGACGTCACCTTCCAGATGGTTTTTTCTCTCGAAAGGGTTTTCTAGATCATATCTCGTGTCAAATGTGTGTGTGAGATTTTATTGAATTTTATTTATTTTCTAAAAAAATTTAATTTTCATGCACACACTATTAATAATGATCTACATATCTATAAATCTAAAGAGAAATAAAACTCTAATAATGTAGATCTTGGATTTGTAAGTTTAATTTTTTCAAATACGTTGTGACGAATTGTCTAGTGGAATATCCACGATAGTTTATAGATCACCAATTATATCCAGGGTTATACCTCAATCCTTTTGAGGGGAGATTGATAAAAGAGGGAATTAAATACCTTTGTCATTGATCTCAAAAGGGGATATATTAACAATAACAAATTTACACAATCTTGTTCTAAATATATAATCTGAATCCCTGAATGTACATTTCCATTTTACATCCCTCGTATTTTCTAAACAATTTAGATTTCTTCTTCCCTGAAGAGATCAAACCGACTTACTTGTTAATGAGTTAGATAGGAGTCAATTATTGTAGAATATTTCTAACTTATCAATCCCTTAGATGTCTAGATATATCCTCCTAGTGAGGGAAAAAGGCCTATATACTCTTATCATGCCATGAGGAAATGATTTAGTAAAAAATAATTGCAATTTGTGATAGATATTTACCATACTATTTGGGTGCTTAGAGACTATATCTTGGGGAAGAATAATATTGTAATTTGAAGAGGAAGTATCACTTTTTGAAGGAATACTTTGTATTCATTTAAATCATTAATGAAGCTATATGATATCCCTTATTTATTTTTATATATTTTTCATGCTAATATTCCCTCTACGAACTGAAAAATTATCTTATTTGGCTATGTTTGTGTGCAAGACTTTTGAATTATAATTTCTTGGAGAAATACCTTCAGGAAGAAGTAGGTTATTTGGTTAAGGATTCAGATCCAACATCCATCGCCAACTAGAAATATCAATATTTTGAGCATTTTCTATTGCGGGCTTGTGAATATCAAGTGCACAACAAAAAATGCTCAAAATATCGATGCATGGAAGAATAATGTAGCAAAGACAAGGAGGATTATGTTAGAAGGTGTTCAAGATAATATTGTATCAAACCTCCATGGAAATTAAACTCTATATTCTATGTGGAAGGCATTAACATGTTTGTTTTGAATAACAGTGACCACAAGAAGCTGACACTGAAGTAAAAGCTCAGAAAAATCAAGATGGACGAAGGCGACGCAATACCAAAATACTTGACGAAGTTCACTCGATGTCGAGCTGAGCTTGGAAGTGTTGGTGTAACTGTTTCCGAGGATGATCTGGTGAACCTAGTGCTTCTAGGTCTTCCCAAGAGCTATCACAACCACTGAGATTCAGTAAATGGGAGGGAGAAGATACCAGACTGGGAGCGATTATGGTCTGAATTAGTGTAGGAATAGATTAGGAGAAACACTAGAGACCTAATCTCTTCCAAAGAAAAGGAACTTACATTAGTGAGAAAAGGAAAGAAATCCAAATGAAAAAAGTCCCAAGGCGAAGAGGGAAAGAAGAAAGACTTGTCCAACATCAAGTGTTTTCACTGTCAGGATTTCGGGAAGTATGCCATAAAATGTCCACAAAATGCAAGCAAGAAGGAGCCTGCAGTTGCAACGGCAAGAGAAACTTTAGCTTCACAATTCAAGCTTTATTTTATTCTCATTTCATGCATGACTAAAAAAATAATGGGATGCATGTGGTATCTCTACAGTGGTGCCTCATTCCATATCATAGGGAATAGAGATCTCTTTAGTGACTTGGAGGAGAAAGAACTCAAGAAGAATAGAGAGTTTGGAGATGATGGGAGGTATAGCATGACTGACATAGGTATAATTACCTTTTAGAGAGATTCTAGCTCCCCTCTCAGACATATGTATTGTTTATTCCAATACTAAAGAAGAATCTTTTTTTCATAGTAGTATTGGAAGACCATGGCTATGATGTTACATTTATAAAAGGAGAGGTTTTGCTTAGACACATTGCCATGGGATGGTTCAAACAAATTAATGTGGGATTCAAGAACCTGTATGCTCTCGAGGTTGAAGATGCATGCAAATCCCTAAGGAGAAAGGAAAATGTTAGAGACTTGGGGGTTAAGAGGGAGCATGAATTACCTCTCGAATTGCAACCTCAGAAGAAGCCTCAAAAAGTTGTGGAGCAACCACAATTAGAGAAGCAGAGAGAAGATCGAGTGGAGGCATCCACTCAAGCAAAGACCTCTAGTAGGGGGTAATTTTGAGACAGGTGGGCAGAGGGAGCACAACAACTATACCTCCAAGTGAGAGGTGGGGTGCTATGAAGTCATAGTCCCATGAGTGCATAAATTTGGGCAAGATCCATTGAGATTCCTTTTTCTCATGGATCATTACCTTGCTACAGGAACCCATAGTACACAGTAGCAAGATGGACTAGTCATGATTTTTTATGGAGTCAAATGTCATAGCGAAAAATGTAGATATTAGCAACAATCATATACTAGTGAGTGCAAAGTAGAGCTGGTAGTAGTGTAGATGGCACAATGCATAATCACCAACATCACAAAGTTTTCAATTGACGGTGTAGTAGCTAGTAACAGTCAGAAACTCTGGTGACAGATGCAACATACTGATTCAGGTTGGATTATTTTTAGTTTCCAAAGTTGTAGTGGAAACAACACTAGATAGAAGTGTTGCACGTAGAATATTATAAAGTTACCTTATTAGGATAGATTTGAATTCCTCTCTCAGTGAGAGGGAGTGTTGAAACTGGCAACAAGAAATATTTAAAATGGCATCAAAAGGGATTCTAGTTTAATTTTCCCTTAATTAAATTAGAAGTAAATTGTAATTCCACATCACATGAAAAATTGTACGAGTTAACTGAGTTGGGAAGACTTAGTTAGATAATTCAATTCATGTTAAGGGTCAAACTAGAGGCATGTAGAGTGTCACCTAGTTTTTTGGAGCCTTGGTTGAGTTTATTTTGAGCTATAATTGGTTAACTCAGCTTATTTGAGTTAAAATTAGTTTAACTAGTTCTGAATGATAGATGAGGTACTAATAGGTCCAGTGAATTAACTATGATTTAATTCACATGTAGTGATAAATAAAATAATTGACAATTCACTCTAAATAGCTATTGAATGACATTTCTAGGGAAGACCCAGTTGATATTTGAGTTAAAGGGAATTGTACTATCAATTTTATAATTAGAAAATTTTACAGGTGGTGCATGGATTTAGCAGGATGCCTTGGATGTATTGTGTAATCAATTGATGGGTATTTCCTAATTTATAAGGGATCAATTCCCTCAGGAACGCGTAAGAAAGTTTGAGCAACCAAGAGGAAATATTTTGGTAATATTGGACCAAACTTGTTAGGATCAGAGTGCGACAGTCAAAGATAGTGCATAGAGCTCTCAAGACTAAGAGAAGCATTGTATTGTTTCATATTCTTGACTTAATGCAATATATAGACAGTCGTGTTTTTAGTTGAGGCTTTCCCCAGATATATCTTTGCGTGGTGTGATTGAAATTATTTCTCTTTTTTTTTTTCATGTGATTGTGTGATTGTAAATGGTTTCTGCAATTTGTAGAATAGAGTCAAGTATTTTGTTTTAGCATATTATAAGATTCAGAAAATCCCATGGAACAAGAACTCCATGTACCATATTCATTTTGGTTAGAATAGGTTGGATTATCACTACCATGAATGTCCTAATATCATCAATATATTTAATTATATTCTTGAATTAATGCAATATACAAACAACAATGTTTTTAGTTGAGGCTTTCCCTAGATATATCTTTGCGTTGTGTGATTGGAATTATTTCTCTTTCTTGTTCATGTGATTGTGCGATCATAAATGGTTTCTTCAATTTGTAGAATAGATTCAAGTATTTTGTTTTAGCATATTACAAGATTAGTTGAATCTATGTGGATTTTCTATATTATTCACACCCATGGAACAAGAACTCCTTGTACCATATTCATTTTGGCTAGAATAGGTTGGATTATCACTACCATGACTGTCCTAATATCATCAATATATTTAATTTTTTCTTATTATCATTCCGTTTTCTTTGGACAATTATGTAGAAAATTCATAAGTAGTATAAGTTCCCTATCATTATGTTACAAATTTCATGTATTTCCCTTATTTGAATATATTTCTTGGGAAATTTTCATATAGGTTTTGGTCAGTTAGGGTGAAATTGTAATAATACAATAGAGGGTAAGTGGAATATACAAGGAGAAAATTTAAAATATTTCACATGCTAAAATCACAATTTCATAATCTATCCCTGTCTCAGTTTTTTGTTTCCCCTTTGGATATGAAATAAGCGTGGTATTTTATATCTTCATTTTAACAATGTGATATAATTTCAGAGAGAATAATAGTGGATTAACATGCATAGTCAACATGCATGACAAGCCATTCAATTTCTACTCTTCTAACCAATTTGTATTGACATTTTGTATAAATTTTGGTGGGTTACATGACATATTAGCATTCCTTGCATGTGATACATAAAGATTTTTTTCTATAAATTTTTATGGGTTGCATTGCATATTATGACATTCATTGCATGTGATATATAAATAAAATCATATTGGGCTGGTGCAAGACAATGCTAACCTAATTATGTCATGTTAGTTGAAATGGAAATACGCCGGAAAAATAGAAATATGACTAGTAAAAACATTTATTAGAGGTAATTACATAAATTTTTAGGACTTAGTTAATCAAAATATCATCCTAAATATATAATGTTTGTTTATCGAAAATTATTTACTGTAATTTGAAAAATATGGTGTTTTTCTAAGAATGATATTTTTTTTCTCTAAAAAATAATGGATATATTTGTGTTAGGCTCCATGTTGGTATGTAAATGATCGAAGTTTTAGAATCAAAATTGTAAGATTGTAGATAATAGACCAATATTGTGCATCATTATTTTTCCATAATTTTTAATATTTATTTTATATATTTTTTAAATTAAGAAACATATTGAAGCCTTAAAATGACTAGGTTGGTCATTAGGCCCCACTTTGAGAGACTTAACATATTCATAATAATTTTTTTCTAGTGGAAATTGAGACCTATGTTTTTCTCCCACAAGGGGTAGCTCAATTAGAAATCATTGTGATATGAAGTCTCTGTGAATTATGTAGATTTAGGTTCAAATTCCCTTAACTAGTCGAGTGGGAAATACATTGAGGTGCGCATGAGTTCACCTAAAGTTATAAGTGGTAGCAGTTAGAATCAACCTTGTATCATGATAGTACACGCCCAACCCAATTTCTAATTCCTCTAACTATAAAAAATACCTATGTTATTTTTATAAATTTGATATATGTCCAAAAACTCTAAATAGAAGAAAAAACACAATAATTAACTTCCATTTCTTTCTCGTTATATCTATCTATCTATCTATATATTCGTTATATTTATCTATCTATCTATATATATAATATATAGATAGATAGATAGATATAACGAGAAAGAAATGGAAGTTAATTATTGTGTTTTTTCTTCTATTTAGAGTTTTTGGACATATATCAAATTTATAAAAATATGCATAGGCCTAAATTTCTTTTTTAACGCATAGAAAAACGTGCAAGTGTTGTATTTTAAAGATTGTGTGTGTTAAAATGATGTGTCCATACCTTTATAAAAAATGTGCACATTCCTTGGCCATGTCATCAACAAATGTGAAGGTTTGGGAAGGCAAAAACTAAGAAAAGAAAAGGAACAAGCTCACGTTTTTAAAAATACATAGCACATTCCTAAGAGAAATTTCCCATGCACTCCTAATGCACCAAAATTGGGTAGCATCTCCATGTGATTATCCTATTATTGGAGGAATCCTTTTGAATCTTTTTATTAAAATACAAATTTCCCTTTTTTCCTCTGAAAAGGAGGGGATCCTCGTCTTTGTTACACATAGAGGGAAACATATGGCTCTTGACTACCTTACTTCCTGGAAAAGTTCCTAATTCCGTCATTAGAGCTTGAATAAATACTATTCATGTCTATCAATCACATGACATGATATGACATGGTCTAACACCATGTGTTTTCAACTTTGTAGTTCATTTATAAAATGAAGTGAAGAATTTTATTTATGTATGATAGTACTTATATATTCTTACAAATTCAACAATCCATAGGCCAAATATAGCACACATGCTAAAAATAAGAAACTAGAGGTTAAAGAAACACACTAAGGTACCAAGACACAATATTAATAATTTCAAAGGAATTTAAAAGTTCATTATCAACTTAAATGTTGGGAAAATATATGCTTACAGATCTTCCTTGATTTCAAAGTTTAAGAAATATATGGTATATTAACTTTAAATTATGTGAGAAGTAACCAAAGTTATATATATATATATATATATATATTACAACATGTGTACACTTTTTGGTTAAAAAATTCAAATTCTTAGAATTGTATTAGTGTTAAAATACATATCCTTTACTTAATTGAGTTTGTTCCTTCTATACGTCATACTACTTTTCTTTTGGTATCATTTTAAATAGACTAGTTATTATGTAAAAAATATTTGTGTATTAAATCAATGTCATGATTACTCTCAATTGTATTGATGTTGATATTCACTTTCGAGTGTCGAAAAGTGATACTATAGAAAGTGAAAAATGTATTGAATGCTTTAGAAGCATTGATGAAACTACTAACCAAATATAAATTTCAGGGGTTAGGGGTCTATGGGTTTTATGACCTTTATAAATTAGTTTATTTTTTAATGTGTTCTCTCTTAAACGCTTAAAATATCTATTACAAGTAGAAAATAATTTTGATAAGGGTGTCATACACCTTGGAGGATTTTAATGTATTAATAAACAAATGTAAATTGATCATAACGAATAATTGTTAAGAACTGACACAAAGTAAATGTAGATTAGCAATACACAAGGAATTATAAGCCATAATAGTTGATGAATTAATTGTTATTTGAGGAAAAACATTTTTTCACTATTAAATTTAAATAAAATATTTCAATATCTAATTTCACTAAAATATTTAATATTAACTTTGTTAAAATTTGGTAGTCTCATGACAAATTTTTCTAAGGGAAAACCTAAGTTCCTAAGAGAAAATCCTTATGTCTCATGAGAAATCATATTGAACAAAATTATTAATTTTGGAAAATTTATATATGTGAGTAAAATTTAAATTTCTCTCCAAAAGTTGCAAGTTAGATCTTCATATAAGGTCACCTAATTGATACAACAAAATGCATATGTAAATCCTATCATTATATCTCAAAAAATTCAAGTTGGTTAGTGGATCTCTCATATTCTAAGGTTCGAAGGTTCATGTGGAAGAGTATTCTCTTGCATTGGTTATAGGATTTTGCATTCGTTACAAGAATTTTCTCTTGCTCTCAAGCTTCAAGATTATGCTCACTTTGTACTCTCGCAAGTCTACATTATGCTCTCATTACAACACACACACTCTCTCTCTATGTCCCTCTCACATGCTATACAGATGACATCTCAGTTGTTATGATAGTATCCGTTGGGAAAGTAAATCCTCTCTACGGACATAGACAATCCCTCTAGCCCTAGAGTGGGTCTAGCAACAAAGGGAAAAGCTAAAGTGTAGGTTCCTAATTAATGAATGAAAAGGACAGGGTAGATTTACCTACCTGGAGTCCAACGATGTCGTTGCTGTAGTCGTGATGGCCTCTTGATCTCTATCTCGACGAGTCACAGTCCTTCTGCAACGGTGCTTGGATACCTGCACGAAGATCAGCAAACAAGAGCAACATACAAGACAATGATTTCATTCAAAATCAATCAACCAGTTAAGGATGGTTAAGAATATTGCATCAAATAAACCAGATTAACAAAAGATGAGAACCAAACAATAGTCATGTATATATATAAATAGAAGAAAGAGTTACAACTAGAGCCTTGACGTCGTAGCCTCCTTTAGCGAGGTTGAGTTGAAGTGTGTTTCGAAGGAACGTCCGGGAATTCGGATGAGGTGAGGAAACAAGCCTAAGCTCTCTCGAAAAAGGTAGCTTTCTCTGTTCTATCTCTCTAGTGAAATGTTCAATAATTCTCTTCAGCCTTTTAGCTATAATTGTTCCGCTATTCGTTCAGCTAGTGCATCAATGGAAGATGGCTTTATTTATAAAGGGAGAGGAGGAGGTTGGGATCCCTACAAAGATGGAAGGGAGGCCTTATACCTTGGGAGGTTTCCCCAAAAGGTGGAAACAAGAGGCCAAAGGAGGGAGTCCATGGTTATTCTTTCGAACCACTCCTGCTGACTCGCCCACAAAGTTGTTAGGATAGGAAATTTGCCTCTAAATTTAAAAAACATTCCATAAACAGATTGGCGCAGGTAGCTCAATGGGATAGAGCGAAAATGGGCGTGGGGCCCAGTCTTAATCTTCCTCATTGGTGCAAGGGCATAACAGTCTACTAGCGCCAAGGCAAAAACAAGTGTTTCTGATGGTCTGCTCAGGAAATTGTCAACATAAGGAATGTTGTTCTCATGGAAAGGGATGAAATGATGCTCTTTGCAAGGCATGAAACTTCTTATTAGTGACAGAAAATGAACCTATAATGTGCAGGATGGGGATTGCAAGGATAGTGAAAAAATGTTGTGTAACAGATGCCCCCTAAAGTATGAGGTCCGAGGGAGAGGGAGGGGTGAAATGCTTTCTGAGAATGCGTTCAAGCCAAACACCAATGTTGGAAGACCTGCAATTACAAATACAACTGATAACTCTTGTACATGAACATGTGGCATGGGCACATCCATATATAATAGAGTACACAAAAACTGAGGTCCGATGCATGGATGCATCCATCCAACAATAAGGATCAACAAATAGACTCAGGTATGGTCGCAGCCATCCAATCAAAAGATTCATGCAATAATTCATGATAAACCAAAATATCCTGCAGCCTGGATCTTTATCATACAAAACCGAGGGCCTTGTGCTCCATCTCAACTTGAACAAGTACAAATTCAAGAATACAAATATGTGACCTGAAGTTAGACATGCAAGAAAGTCACCTGATTACCAGCCAATGATGAAATTTGTTAACAAGCATGAGAGAAACCACCAATAATGAAAATGGCTCTCCTGGTACAACAAGTACAATCCACAGAATGTGAATAGTGATCTGGTTTAACACCCGTAAAATCACTCGATCAAAGGCCAATGATGTGGACCTGTCATCGAATGCAAATAACCTGCCATTAAGGCATGCAGGCTCCAAGGTACCAGAAGGGAGTCTCTAGGTCAACTTCCTGGATAATGAGTTAAAGTCGACAAGTTGTGACCTGGTTGAAGGTGGGCCATAATGTTTCCCACATCATCGACACGAGATAGAGGAACATGATGATAGTGAATCAAGACCGAACAGAGAATCAGAGGGAGGTTAAAAACTACAGAGGCAAACTTCTCTTGAACATATCAGCGACACAACTTCAGATTTGGAAGTATTTGACATCAAGGGATCTAAGGTCATGATGACGTGGAAAAGAGCAGATGAGAGGTCAAACTAGATTAGCCAAACCCATGGAGGAAAAAAATGACGAAATGAGATGTCCCCAACTCGACAAGAATGCAAACTAGTGTCATTTTCAATAGCGACATACTACCAACATAACTAAAAACTAGTTCCATTTTCCCCCACCATTTCTGGTGAGTACCCAAATTATTTTTTAAAACAAGCTTGAAGGGGATAACATATTCTTGCAATGTAAGTTTTTCCTTCGGAAAAATCCATCCTAGTACATTTTACGAGCCCTAGGAAGGAGGAACTCCATGAACGTCATGGTGATGATGTTCGATGTCATCAAGGTTTAATGAGTCTGACAAAGAAGAACTCAGCGTCTTTTCATGTTTAGAGAGTTTGAAAAGAAGGGGAAAAGAAAACTCCAGCAAGTCCCTTTTCGTAAATAGTCCCTTAGATCTGAAAAGGTAGAAAACAATATCTAAAAGAACCTCTTAGTTGCGATAGGCTAAGGTATTCCTTTTTCGTAAATAATCTATCTCAGCCCGAAAAAGGGATAAATGTATACTGGGCAGATATCGTTTCGCAACCATTTAACGAGTTCAAAATGACAAGAGTCTCGGTAATATTTCCAGTTTTAGAGAGTCAGAAAAGAGCTGAAAGATGACTTTAGTAGTGAATTTTTCGTGTTTTTACCGAGTCTGAAAAAATATAAAATACAACTCTTCACTTCATCGCTATCTCATTAAATACCTGTCGTTTCACAAGAGACAAAGACCCATTTCTTGAAATAACATAGTGAAATAATAAAAAATATTTCCTAAAACCTAATTAGGGTTTTAAAAAGTTATAAAATGCCAAAAAATGGTAAAAAATAATTACTTTTCACTTTTACCTCTTGTGGAGCAATAGATACCCTTTTTACATTGTGATTTTGTGGCGGCGACAACAGGAAATCCGACAGACCAATCTTGAATCTACCAGTTACAGGTAAGAGCCGACATCCTTCCTTGCATTTTGATTCCTCTTTCCTTACATGCAGCCCCAAATTTGGAATTCTATGGGGGGATTTGTAAAAAATAGGGCATGTCGGTTGGCGCGAGTATCAAGCACACACTTGCCGAATCGCCCAAAATTCTAAACTGGGGCGCACCAACTGCAGAAACCATTTTAACTTATGAATGCAAGCCAATAAGCCTAATTTCACAAATAAAAATCTTTTAGTTTGGCTAATGAGGTTCATATGAACATGTTTTCAGGTGTGAAGCAACAAAATGGTGATCGAATGGAAGGAGCGGGAACACAATGAAGAAGACAAGCTCGCCATGGAAAATGAAAGATGCATGAAAGCTCTCAGAGACTGTGGACTGAAAAAATTCTTCATGACACCGTGCCTCAGAGCTCAACCAGAGCTACTGCAATACTTAATCAGTATATGGGATGAGGATTAGGAAACATTCATTCTTCATGATTAGGATCTCGAGATTGAGGTTTCAGACATTTATTTCA
The DNA here is from genome assembly GCA_034641835.2 of Pinus albicaulis. Classification (NCBI taxonomy): domain Eukaryota; kingdom Viridiplantae; phylum Streptophyta; class Pinopsida; order Pinales; family Pinaceae; genus Pinus; species Pinus albicaulis. The sequence continues at coordinate 693,001,200 of CM076577.1, read as the reverse complement.
TAACAGGACTGTCATGGAGGGGAAAAACACTAGTCCTGACCGGCACTCGGCCCACCATGGAAAACATGAGCATGGTGATTGACAGGGTATGTCAAGGGGCACAGAAAGGATCAAGAAGCGAGAAATTGGATATCTAGACTATCCTGGACTTGGCACTAAAGGTAGTGCTACACACCATTACGCGAGTTGTAGGATCGCAAGCACCATATGAAGCAACAAAGACACAGTTACTTCTTGCAGTAGACTGTTTTACACCGACCCTCTACAACTGGGCAGAGGCAATGACGATCAATATGAAACGTCAATTGAAGAAATGCAAGAAGTCCAAACTAAAGCAATTCAGATATGGATCCATCCTGGTATCATTCTTCCTAGAATGGCTACCAATATTTTAGCGATAGGAAGTGGTAGTTTTGACACCACCAGCACAGAAGCCACGAATGGCCCGTTGGGCAGCTCTAATGCCAAGGTCAAGGGGCGGCCAATAGATGTCTTGGAGACCAAAGTTCTTTGATTGGCTCTGTCGAAAGCTGATTGTCATGGAGGACTGGCCCTACTCTGGCACATATTTTACTGGTGATCCAGACCTCCCACTCCCAGAAGGAGAGGATTGGGATGAAGCACTTGGTAGGACTCATTTTTTTTCATGAGTATTATTATTTTTTTGCTATGCATGTTCTGACATTAAATATGTGTTTGTAGATGTTGGCCCAGAGAGACCTGCATGCATGTCTCCAATAGTGAGGCGAATCCCTTGCGACTTTGATATTGCCCCTCATGGTGAGGGAGGCGAGGAGGAGGAAATCGTGCACAACCTGGAGGGAATCTCCCGTGTGGTCTCGGACTATGCACGATTCAATGATATTCCTCGTGCATACCAGAGACACACTATAGCAGTGTCAAACCGAGTTCACCACTTGCTGAGGTAGCTTGTACGGGAAGTGACATGCTATCATGAGAATCATACCAATTAGACACCTAGGTTTTATTTCCTCATATTTTTGAGAGACATGTTGTCTCAGGATGTAACAGAAACACACACATTTTTTTTAATTTATGATGCACACTGATGCAAACATTCAATATATATATATATATATATATATATATATATATATATATATATATACATCTATTTTCCAATTACGGATCTGTTTCATGTGATGATGATTTTTACAAATTACGCAAATGTCTATCTAATACAATGTTAGCTAATGTATGGGTTAAATAGTCTGCATAATAAGTAACGACCCAAAATAAAGGAAAATGTTCATAAAGCACACCAAGCCAAAATATTTCATTTTTATCCAAGCTCGAAAACAAGAGTAAACTATGCTTTAAATTGGTTGGTTTCATTTTTACGCAAGCTTGAAACAAGGGTAAACTATGCTTGAAAAACAGGCATGCCCCCAGCTTGGTGACTCAATTCGAGGTACATGCCCCTGAAGCTTCAGTCCAGCGGTAATGAATGAAAAGTGGATGGAGTGAAGGTTCAAATTACGAGATCAGAGAAAGACTTGAATGCGATCTTACAATATCTGATCAAAGACTCGAATTGAACAGGAATGTGTTTCATTGTTTTAGCGAGGCTAAAACATTAAAAGAATTGTCCTTGTGACATCTAGTTTCATCTCTTAGGGAGCTTGACACAAGGAAAGGAACTATGCTCTGAAGAGCTTGTTTCATTTTTTAAGGAGCTTGACACAAAAAGAATAACCATGCTCTAAATACCTTTACCATTACGAATAAGAGGTCATGGCTTCCAAGTGGTTCGCATATGATGGGAGAATAATGTCTTGGAAATTGCAATCGAATGCCCCCAGTAAACGGTACATGATGGCACAATCACTGAATGAGGGAAATGAACAAGTGGCCACATAATTAATCCGTGGCGGGGAAGATACAACCGGCAGATAAAAATTCGGCAAAGATGATGGTGGCCCAGTTGCCACCTTAGGACCAACGAATGAAAGTTGATAAATGGTCACAATTCGACCTCTGTGTGGAAAACAAATCACACAAAAGAGGGAGGAGACAAGTGCACCCATGGCATAAGAATAGTTGCGCCCCAAGAGTAAATTGAGATACAAGGGGCCTAGAACAATCATCACGTCTATACAGATGGTTTTCCTTCCCAAAGTGATCGACAACTTTGGAAGGATCCCTAACAGTTGACTATTTCCTCAGTTAAATGCCAACAAATTTTGCATAACACACATAAGTGGTGGAGAAACAAAATATTTCCAAGTAGTTGAAGATAGAAAACTAACAAACGCGTCTTCATCTATAATTGTACTAGGTATGGCCACATCGAAGGTCTGTACCATAATATCAAAAGGCACATAAGAAGGAAGGCGGTATCTCGCAAATCAACTCTAATCAAAGGAGGTGATCAAAGTACTTGGGGGGGGGGTACCATTGAACTGAGATGGTCATCCCGTGGTGTTACCGGAGAAAGAGGAGCATCCTCCTGGACCACAGACATGGGATCAGGAAGAGAAAATTATTGAGTCACAGGGACAGGAGGATTTCTCTTCAAGTCCGAGGAATCTGAGGAAACAAGAAGAACGTGAGGGGGATGAGATCCACTCTTGATGGAAAAGACCTGATGAACCATAGGCGAGATTAGGTCGATTGATTCCTCGACCAATGTTTGGTTTGGAATGGATTCCTGAATTTGAATTTTTGAGGGAGTGGGATCGACTAAGGATGACTCTCATCCGATAGTTGAATCAACTAGCAGAGGACTCAAATAAAGCTTCTTCTAACCAATCGGAAGGCAGGGTACAGAAACAGTCTGGTTGTCCAAGACTCTCATGGCTTCATCCATGTATGGAAAAAGGTGAATGGGATGATGCCCTTCACACAAATTACATGGATTCATAATCTTAACCTGTTTATTGTGAACCTTATCAAGGCTAGTCGAAGATATGCCACCAATATGACTTCCAGAAGCCAAAAGAAACATTAGACAACCATTGGACCATGCTTCAAGTACCTTGGGAATTCCAGGGTAGTCTCAAAGAAGGTGGTCACCTTTGCACAACATGCAAGGAAATTTGACTTTCCGTGGAAGGTTGGATGGTTTATCAATGGAAGGTGTCTGAGGTGCAATAGCCACAAATTTGGCCTCTCTCTTATTTGACTTCTTATTTTTCGTATTCTTCTTCTTCTTCTTAGCCACCTGGGTACTATAATCCAGAATTTAACTAAGCGAAGTAGAAGAGGAAGATGAAGAAACAGGTGAAGAAGGGGAGAGGTCCACCTTAGAATCAACATAATGCTGTCAAGGTGGAGGGGGGGCTGTAAAATGGGAAGAACATTCGAGACCACAGAGGTTGAGAATAACCAAACAGGAAAACCAATAGTTAACCCAGGAAGGGACAATGTTTCCATATAAGGGGCACCAACATTCCCAAAAGTAGGAAAAGGACCAGGATTCCCTTCAGAGGGGATCCATTGGCTAGTAAACTCCGAAAAAATTTCCATTGGAAACAACCGTAAAACAAAATACTAAGGAAGATAACTTTAACCAAGGATATTTTGTGGGCAGTTAATATTTTATGACATTGAAACAAAACTCTATCGTTTGATATTTTAAGAGTCGAGAAATAGGAAAAAAGTGACTCTATCACTTTTAGGTTGAAACGAGCATGAGAGGAAAAGAACTCGATGATCTTTCCTTTTTAGAGTGTCACGAAAGTATCGAAATGACTACTCAAGTAATCTAGGAAAGAGGTTGTACCAAGTTTCCATGAACTTCCATATACACCTTGGTGATCAAATGAAAGAGAAATGACCAAGGAATTAACGTACGTGCAAGTAGTCTCCCCAAATGTCATGTTCGGTGTATCGGTTACAGGGCGACAGATTCAACTTCCTATGGATAAAAGGATTTGACCTATGAGGGTCTCCCTTTATATATGCGACGGTACGGGGAGCACAAGTCCGTACTAGTGTTGTCTAAAGCCAAGCAGCGAATGAAAACTACTTGGTTTAATGACGCCAGAACACATCTCTAGCCTAGACCTCTAATAATTTTTATGTTAGGTTCCAATGCTTCCTTAGGTTAATAGAATAAATTTTACAGTTGATCTTGAATTAATGTTTCAAGTTGAAGGCCCTACCAAATTTGATCCCAAATTTCCTAAATGCAAGCTACATGCAAAAGAACACCATTTTTCGTTCGATGAATGCTACCTAAGACAAGGATAGAGATCTTTCAGAAAGAAACAAACAATGAAAACGTACAAAGAAGTCCCCTAATGCATCTAATACAATCAAAACGAGAAATGAAAAACTCTTTCCTAGATGCAAGCGCTAGTTATGCAAAAGAACTTTTCTTTTTCGATGTAAATGAAAGAATGATTTTTATTTTTATTTTTGAATGAATGAAGAATGCAATGCACTAATTACAGTAAAAATCAAATCAAACACTAGGTTAGATCACTATGAATGTAGAGATCTCAAAAAAAACAATTCGAAAGCAATACATACATAAAAGCGTAGTCAAACCAATAATGCACTCTTTCAAACAAAGTGAAAGATTTCAAAATGACCCAAATGAGCAATGTGATCTATGCTCTAAGCGAAGAGATGGAGAGTCAAACAAGCACAAAAGTAATCCTTCAACAAAGCAGAAAACTCTAAGGATCAAGAAAGACTAATACAACTAGTAAGGGAATCAAACTGACCAAATCCAAAAAGACTCAAACTTCAATCATAAGGCTCAGTGAGTGAAAGAAACCTAGAAACCCTAGGGCTATGAACCGTACCGATGAGAGAATAGACAAACAGATGAGAAGAGAAAGCCTACAGCAACCAAAAAAATCCCAAAAGACCAATTTCAAATCAATGAAACAATCTAGAGTCAAGCACAACTGACCAAAAACTCAGCCATAAGGTCAAATCAAATCGAATTACTGTGAGGTAGTAATCCATGCCAAATAGGGGTTGGCACTACTGCAACAAAAGAAACAAGCGTTAATTGGTGCGACTGTTCAAAAAAAACCCGCACCAAGCCGGATAACTATGGAAGGAGGGAAGAACCACTAAGTAGAGGTCAATCTTGACACTCTGGATCTGAACAAGAGGATTCCAAAAAATCTAACAAGCCAAAAAGGACAGACAAGCAAGAAAAAAATCGATGTCGACTTCACAAGGAAAATTCCTAATGGGCAACGAAATGAAAAAAGTGACATTGATCCCCAGTGGAGTCGCCAGTTTGTTTGGAAGGTAAATCCTCTCTGCAGACATAGACAATCCCTCCAACCCTAGAGTGGGTCTAGCAATAAAGGGACAAGATAAAGTGTAGGTTCCTAATTAATGAATGAAAAGGATGCGGTAAATTTACCTACCTAGAGTCCAATGTTGTCGTCACTATAGTGGTGGTGGCCTCTTGATTTCTGTCTCGACAGGTCACAGTCCTTTTGCAACAGTGCTCGGATACCTACACGAAGATCAGCAAATGAGCAGCATACAAGACAACGATTTCATTCATAATCAATTAACCAGTCAAGGAGGGTTAAGCATATTTCATCAAATAAACCATATTAACACAAGATGGGAACCAAACAATAGTCATGTATATATATAAATAGAAGAAAGAGTTACAACCGAAGCCTTAACGTTGTAGCCTCCTTCAACGGGGTTCATTTGAAGTGCATCTCGAAGGATCGTAGGGGAATTTGGATGAGGTGAGCCTAGACACAAGCCTAAGATTTCTCAACAAAGGTCTCTTTCGTTGTTCTATCTCTCTAGCGAAATGTTCAGGAATTCTCTTCAGCCTTTTATTTATAATTGTTCCACTATCCGTTCAACTAGTGTTCAACTAGTGCATCAATGGAATATGGATTTATTTATAGAGGGGGAGGAGGAGGTTTGGATCCCTACAAAGATGGAAGGGAGGCCTTATCCCTTGGGAAGTTTCCCCAAAAGTTGGAAACAAGAGGTGAAATGAGGGAGTCCATGCTTATTCAGTTGAACCACTCCATTTGACTTGCCCACAAAGTTGTTAGGATAGAAACTTCACCTCTATATTTAAAAAACATTCGAAAAATAGGTTGGCGCGGGTAGCTCACTGGGACAGAGCGTCAATGGGCGTGGGGCCTAGTGTTAATCTTCCTCATTGGCGCAAGGGCATAACAGTCTACTAGCGCCAAGGCAAAAACATGTGTTTCTGATGGTCTGCTTAGGAAATTGTCAACAGAAGGAATGTTGTCCTCATGGAAAGGGATGAAATGAGGGTCTTTGCAAGGCATGAAACTTATTATTAGTCACTGAAAATGATCCTCCAATATGCGGGATGGGGATTGCAGGGACAGTGACAAAATGTTGTGCAACAGAATCACATCTCTATTTATATGACAATATTGCATCTCTATTGGTATGAAAATATCACATCTCTGTTGGTATGAAAATATCACATCTATGTTGGTATGAGAGTATCACATCTTTGTTGTTATGATAGTCTCACATCTCTATGTGTATGACATCAGACTCGTTGTATATGTAATGACACTCATATCACACATGGTTGGGCACACACATAATACTCACCATGTATGGTATGAAATTCGCTGTGTGTATGGAATCACACTCATTATTTACATTTATGAGGATTGACACATTGTTTATATACATGGAATTGACACTCTATGTGGCAACATCGATCTATAGAATCAATGTTTTTTCTATATGTATGGCCCACATGGCTTAGTGAAATAGTTAGCATAGCTTGGTTGGTATGGTAGGCATGGCCCAGTGACACAATTAGCATGTCCTAGTGACATGGTTACTATGGCCTCTATCACTAAATGACATTTTTTGCATGGCCTAGTGACAGAATTATCATGGCCCGGTGGTATGAAGCTCTTACATTTAGGTTTGATTCTTCGAGTTAAGTTTGAGCAATGATACGTGAATAAGGTTATATGAAAACTTATGTAACAATAATACGGTATAAATCTTACATGGAATCATTTGTTTATCATAATTAACTTCACAAATATAGTTGTGAGATGATTTGGATTGGCCCTAGGAGGCCAAATATGTATGATGTCTAATGTGTCTCATTATGGATGTAATTTTTATCTTAGTTGAACAACTGGTGAATATCTAATAGAAGAAGAAGAATTAAATTTTGGGTTTTGCCACTTGTGGGGTTTTACACTGGTCTCTGACCAAATCTTGGTGTCTCTATTGGGTATGCTTTTCTTTTGTTGTTCCTTTATGGTCCACTGCATTAATGGTGTTATTTTTATTTATACATAACTTTTGATGGTGTTATGATATAATGGGGTGGATGCATTATGTAAATATTGAAAAGTTTGAAAATGTAATTATATAAAGAGAAGAACATTATATTTCTATGAAAATTAACATGGTTTTTTATCTAAGGAAAATTCATTGAGATCGCCCCTATGAAGACACCATTGATGGAAGAAAGTGAAGATGGCAGAGACATAAAATAATGATATGGTTTGAAGGAAGTCCTAGGAAACCTGGTTATTAAGGTTTGGTGGATAACATGAGGTTATAGTTTGGAAGAAACCCCTGAAGTGTCCTTGCAAGAAAAACCTGGATATGATAAATTCTTACAAGTCTTGAAACCCTAGCATGATTAGTAAGAAGATATTTCACCACCTGTGATAGATTTAGTGTAACCCTAGATGGGCTAGTTTGAGTTGGGCCTGGATACTGATGAAGGCAATTGAAAATTTTGAAGAAGACATTGACATATCGATGATGGACAATAATGAAACTTGAAGGTTGGTTCAAGAGGGAGTTGATCACCTCCCATTAAAGATAAATACCTTCTAAACTTATGTTATTTATTTATGACACTATTGTTATTTATATTTATTGTTTTTTTATCCTTCCTACATGAATATTTGAATGCTTCTAACGTCCTGATAAAGATGTGATAAGTATATCCCTCTTGAGGATCATATGGATTCTAAAAAGTGTAGGAAAAGAGAGCTTGTGGATGAATAGAAAAGTTGGAGTTGAAACAAGAAACTAGAACAGGAAAAGGAACCTAATGCAAATTTATTTTAGGAGCTACTAAAAATCATTCTGGACATATGCGAGATGACAAGGCATATATTCCAACAAAGTGCTACAAGTTTCTATATTTTGTTATGAAAATAGCTCACAAAATAGAAGAAAAGAGAGACTAGTGACTTATAAATTATCCTCTTTGAGGGGGAAACCTCCTTTACATTACATAAATGAACAATTCTTGTAATGATTCAAATGGTAAAAACATACTTTCTATATATAGGATTCTAAGGGGTCTGAATATAATCATAGCCTAAGTAAATATAAATGTAAGGGCACAAAAATAACAATAGTGGGCTTCTATGGGGCACAATGATAACACTACAGGGACTACATGGGCACAACCATAACAATAAGGGGGCTACACTAACAATAAGAATAAGGGGATACACTAATATTATAGGAACCTAACATGCCTATCTCCTTCAAAAAAGTGTTTTCCTCAACGCTTAAGTAAAACTGGATTCTTTTGTATAAAATTCTCATCCTCCCATGTGGAATAATTAGCAGGTAAGTTCTTCCACTTGATGAGATACTCTAAAATTGATTGATTTTGTAGATGTCAAGTTCTTGTTTCTGTGACTGCTTCAGCTTTCAATATGATATGTCCTTCTATCTTGAGAGTTTGAGGAGTGGTAATTCCTGCCAATCCATTACAAGATATGGTTGGATTCATTCCTTCTTCCTATAGGGTTGGTTCCTAGTGTATATCCTCTTCTTTTGAATTTTCTTGTTCCTTTTCTTCCTCCTCTTCACAATCTATGTTAAATAATTTCTTCTCAACACACTTATGACCTTTAGTGTATTTTCTATCACAACTATAGCAAAGCCCTTTTGCTTTTTTTTCTTCCAATTGTTGTCGTGTCAACCTTGTAGGTTGTGGAAGCATAGGAGTAGCAACACTTCCATATTTATAGTTGTGAGTGGTAGGCTTCCTTGTTGCCATAATTTTGCTTTCAATTTTTCTTGCCAACCTAAATGCCTTCTCCAATGAATCAGGTTCCCAAAGACGAACCTCATGTAGGATGTTATCCTTTAAAGTCACTATGAAGACATCAATATTGTTCTCCTATGGAATATCCTTTACCCTTATATTCAATTTTTGGAAGTCCTCAATGTGCTCCACGATTGAACCCTTTTGTTTGAGATTTATCAGTTGGCTAAAGAGGGTGTTTCTCTTTGTACCGTAATAGTGTGTTATCATTTTCTCCGTAAAAATTGACCAAGTGAGAATTTTTTTACGAGAGAAAAGGCGTTGATACCATACAAATGCATTGGGTTCTAAATATAAAATTGCAATGCGTACCTTTTGCGTGTTTTTCACATTATGGAGATCAAAGTATTGCTCCATTTGTAGTGTCCATGTTACGGGATCATTGCCATCAAACTTCCTCATATTGATCTTTAGAATATGTGGGTCTTCAATCCAACATTAGAGTCTATAAAATCACGATTAACATTTATTTTTCCTCATAATGAGCTTCCTATACTATCTTTTCACCATTAGGAATCATTTCTTGTAGCAACTTTGTCCAACCTTCCTTCAAACCTTCCATGTCTTCTTTTAGATCATTCTTCATGTCTTCCATGTTTCCTTTTAGTTTTTATTCTATACCATTGATCTTAGCTTCCGTTCCATTCTTCAGACCATCCATATTAGCTTTCATGCCTTTATTCAAGCCATCCATCTTACCTTTCTTTTCATTTTTGGTTATTTTTTGAGAGAGAAAAATTTGTTGCACTTGGTCTCGTAATTTTGATATATCATGTTGCACTTATTCCTCTTCATGTGTCATAGTAAAAAAAATTGAGATCTTAATAGATTTGTAATTTTTTTGGGATGCATTATATAGCTCAATACTAATAAATATGCTTCAATATGCCCTTGGAATCAATTCAAATTGATTTTTCAAACAAGAGTTATGATTTTTTTTTTAAATACACACATTTTTCTTGCTTATAGGAGCTTTATATTGAAATGGTTGTAACTCTGTAATTTCTTATCTCCAAGATTTTAACTTTGGTCCTATGGTAGGCCTGCGATTATTCTTTCCAATTCAATAGGTTAGACCTAATTTGGATTCTTCAAGGTAAATTTACACCCAATCTTCCATAATGACCTAATTATGGGATGGTTCAGCAGAGAAAAATTGTACAACATGCCATGCGTCACTATTTTGACCTTTGGATCTCAAATATATACAAAAGAAACTACAGTCTATGAAATTTCAGTCACTTTTTACATAATTCCAATATGATGTCTAAAATGAAAGTATGAAAATTTTCCCTCAGCCACTTGTTTGAGATGAAATTATGGAGCCTGCAAAAACCCTAACTTCCTTAGATCATATCTCCTAACATATAGTGAACCAATATCTAAACTTTTTATACGAATTTCCTCAGGATTTAAGCCCAAATGGGTTTTTTTTTTTAATCTTCTTAACCTTCGTAGAAAAACGTTATAGTGAAAATTACAAGATGACCTGTTTGCAGCAACGAAACCCTAGAATCCAAAGCTCTGATACAAAATGTTATGAAACCAGCTCACAAAATAGAAGAAAAGAGAGATCAATGACTTAGAAAGTAGCCTCTTCAAGGGGGAAACCTCCTTTACATTACATAAATGAAAAATTCTTGGGATGATCCAAATGATAAAAACCTACTTTCTATATATTGGAGTTTAAGGGGTCCCAATATAATCATAGCCTACATAATAATAATAATGTAAGGGCACAAAAATAACAATAGTGGGCTTCTATGGGGCACAATGATAACACTATGGGGACTACATGGGCACAAAAGTAACAATAAGGACGCTAATGTAACAATAATAATAAGGGTATACACTAGTATTATAGAGACCTAACATCTAAATATTACGAGTTATGTACATTATAGCATAATTGTCTAGTTTTGGCTACATTATAAAGCACCGAGGTATGAAAATAATATCACATTGGGAACATATGTGAGTAATTTTGATTCCCAATACATTATATGATCTATTCGTGCACTTTATAAATCCCTTGATATTTGGTATTGACTTTGATATATGATAACTTGATATTGTTGACAATGCTTATAATGAATATAGTAATAGTATGGTTGTAAGATTGATACTCATGACTCAATTAAATATCTTCTTGTTGATCTTAATAAGGCTTTGATAAATTTTAACTGCTAAGATGAATTAATCGATGCCATGATTTGATAATGTTAAGACTCCAATGGAAATGATTGTATAATGTGATTGTATGACATTAACCTACGATGAATGATAATGACATATATATATATATATATATATATATATATATATATATATGACGATAAAGCTAAATTGAACAGTTGATGATGACTTGTCATGACAATGATAGATATATAAGAAATTGATATAATTTAACTCCGTGATATAATATATGGAAGTCTTGTATGATCAAATATCACCATGGATAATGAATGATATTGATGCATTAATGATGACTGAAGAATATTTCCCATTCACAGGGAGATACCCTTAATGAGATCCCAATGCCTACTATTATTTGCATTGTATGATTAGAAGTCCCATGATTGAAAATTGAAGCAAGTATTATGGACATGAATTGAACATATGATGTTGTTAAACATGTTCCTTTGTTAATTAATTTTTTTGCTAATGGTTCATTGCTAAGAGGATTGGTTTAGGTCAAACAGTTACATGATCCACTTCTCATATAAAATTCTAGTTGAAGACTTCCTTGCTAGAGGAAGTGTATTGTCAGAAATATGGATTGCTAGATTGCATTTTTGGATCCTTGAATTGCAAGAATGCACCCTAAGCTACATAAATTCTGGACATATGTAGCTAGGACATAGAAATATTCATGGATTGAGAGAATGTTGTTGTATGATACAAGCATAGGCTTGTGGTTGCTTCCAAGCTGCGTGAGAGGGATAAAGGATGAATGTGATATTATTTTCTTTATGATATTTATTTTTTGTAATATAATATTTGATTTGATGTCCTATATAAATAGGAAAACAAAATTATATTTCTTGAAAGTACTGCATAAGGAATTATGTTTGAAATTTTCAGTGATTTGTTTGAGTTAGTATCGGATATGAGCACTTTGATATGGTCTTCAAAGAAAAAATTGGATTGATGGATATGACCCTCCTTAGCAAAGGTCAGGGTTGATCGAGGACATTGAGCTATTCTATTTCCCCTTTTATGAGATCCCATGATGAGGAATTCAACCTTATAGCTCCTGGGGTTGAGGAAACTCTAGACAATAGGATAGTTTATGGTCCTTACCTCTTGGTAAGTCGTATCCTACCTATTTTCAAGAAATATGATAGTATATGATCATTACCTCTCTGTAATTTGTAGAGTTCAGCAGCATAATAACAAAATAAAACATATAGAACACACAGCAGAAACAAACATAAAGACATAGATTTTAACATGGTTCACCCAACCAATCTGGGCTACATCCACCTAACAGGGAATTGGAAATCTCATTCAACAACTGAAGAAATACAATAGCAGAGTTTCTCATCTACTCAGCTCTTCCACTCACCTCACATTCCTCATCATGCTCATTTTCCTCTACAGGCTTACATTTTATAGTTGGGAGTAGAAACAAAATCATAAATTCTCTCACAACAAAAATAGGATACATTAACTCCACATTAGAAATAGATGGAGTCAATTTAGCAACAAATCCTATTGTTGTCACCTACATGATATTTTCTCCAAAAATAATTAAAATAAAATATCAACATAATTTGTATCCTACCTATTGTCTCTATTTGGTATTGAAAGCATATACCATATTTTGCATTCAGTTTCCCACCCCCAATGGGTGTTGGATTCTTGAGTTGTGCATAATCCTTACCACTTATGGTAAGTGGCATCCCGCTTAAGCTAGAGATGCAGGTGTTCTACCACTTTATTCTTGAGATTCAAGCTAGGAAGATCCACATAGATAATAGTATAGGTGAAATATTTAGCATTTATATTAAGTAGTATCCATATTATTGTCCCTGGAAAATGGGATAGGCATGATCCTTACCTGTTATTGTAAGTGGCATCCCTCCTATTTTCTTTGGATTCTAGGTGGTAACAGAGGCACCCCGATGACGATTATCCCGAGTGGTAGTAGGGGCTCCTCGATGGTGATTCTCCTAGATAGTAGCATAGTCTCTATAATGATGATTCTTCTAATTTGTGGTTTCTTAGCCTTCCATCTAATAATATTCTTGGTATTGGGTTCAGAATGGTAGTCATAGCTCTCGTGTTGTGGTTCGTATTCTTTAGATTTGATATTGTGCAATAGATAGACATGGGAAGAGATGATCTGAGACAAGATATAACTTGATTATGATGATGATTCTAGTTTAGATGACCAATATAATGATTGGATATAGGGTGGAAGCCATATTCTCCCTTATGATGGTGATTAATTTGATAGGGTGGTAGCCGAACCTCCATTATGTTAATTCTTCTTCTTCTTTAGATATATACATCACTGTTCAGTCGATGATAAAACGAATAAAGTGATATCAAGATATGATGATATGGATTTATTATTGATATATATGTGGGATATGTTTTTGAGACTAGTATTCTTTGAGGATTGCTATCCCATACCTTTGGTTGTGTATTATTATTCTTGTATGAAAGGAGACCAAATATGATGATGAAGCCATCTTCCTTCTTATATATTGTGACATGTACATCTGAGAAGAGGTTATGATGTAGATGGAATTTCCTCCCTAGCTGAGAGGGAGTGTTAAAACTTGGCATCCTCATGACAAATTTCCCTAAGGGTAACCTTAATTCCCCAAGAGAAAACCCTTGTGTCCCATGAGAAATCATATTGAACAAAATTATTATTTCGGGAAAAATTATATGTATGAGAAAAAATTAAATTTCCCTCCAAATCATTCAGATCAACTCTTGATGTAAGTTCACCTATTAAATAAATGACAATATATATATATATATATAAACCCTCTCATTCTATCTCAAAGAATTCAAATTGGTTGGTGAATCTATGATATTCTAAGGTTTGAAGGTTCCTATGGAAGAGTCTTCTCTTTCATTGGTTACAGGATTTCGCATTCTCTACAAGACTTTTCTATCACACTAAAACTTCAGGATTATGCTCATTGTGTACTCTCACAAGTCTACATTATGCTCTCGTTACAACACTTTCACACACGTCTACTCTCTCTCTCTCTCTCTCTCTCTCTCTCTCTCACACACACACACACACACACACACACACACACACACACACACACACACACATTCTATAGGGACCACATCTTAGTTGATATGACAGTATCACATCGCTAATGACATGGCAATATCACATCTATCTTGATATGAAAATATCAAATCTCTGTTGGTATGAAAATATCACATCTATGTATATGTAATGACACTCACACTACACTCATTGTATATGGGTTGGCATGTACATAACACTCACTGTGTATGGAATCACACTCACTATTTATATGTATGAGGATATACACTTTGTTTATATGTTTGGCATCGAATTTTTATGTGGAACTGCCATTTTAGGGCATCGATACTTTATTTGTATGTATGGCCCAGTTGGTATGGCCTACCTGGCCTAATGACATAGTTAGTATGGCCCGATCAGTATTTCCCACATGGCCCAGTGACACATCTAACATGTCCTACTGACACAGTCAGCATGGCCTTGTGACATGATTACATGTCCTTGTTGGTATGGCCCACATGGCCTAGTGACACAGTTAGCATGGACCATTGACATGGTTAGCATGGTCTGGTTGGTATGGACCACGTGTCCTAGTGACACAGTGAGCATAGTTGGGTGGCATGATTAGCTTGGTCTGGTGGTATGGCCTGCATGGACTAGTGACTCGGTTAACATGTCCTGGTGGCTTGGCTATCCTACATTTAGGTTTTCATTCTTCGAGTTAAGGTTGAGTAACAGTATGTGAATAAGGATATATGACATCTTATGCAATAGTAATAAGGTAGAAAGCTACACAGAATCATTTGGTTATCAAAAGTCAATTCACAAACATAGTTGTGAACTAATTTAGGTGGCCCTAGGAGGCCAAATATGTTTGATGTCTGATGTGTCTCATTATGGATGCAATTTGTATCTCAGTTGAACAATTGATGAATATATAATGAAAGAATAATAATTAACTTATGGGTTTTCACCCTTGTGGGGTTTTTACCTAGTCTTTGACCAAATCATGGGGTCTCTATTTGTGCATGCTTTTCTTTTATTTTTCCTTTATGTTCCGCTTCATTACCATTGCTATTTTATTTCTACATAATTGTTGATGGTGTTATGATATGGGTGGGTGCATTATGTACATACTGAAAAGTTTGAAAATGAAATTGTCTAAAGAAAATAACAATATAGCCTTAAGAAAATTAACAGACTGAAATTTCCATCTTAATTTAGAATTTATTATACATGAAAGTAGATTAATTTTTTTTTTAAATAAAAAATTTTGGATTACAAAAATTGCAAATGTATAAAAATATGTACTTTATTTTTTATAAATAATATATAGACTATATTATATTGATTTTTGATTCTCTATTGTCATATTCCTTGGTAACACACACACACACACACACATATAATCATTTATTAAATTTTTATTTTTTATTCTCTACTTTCATATTCCTTGATGATCCTTGTTATCATTATCAATATACACATGATTTTTTCCCAAAATATTTTATATATAATATTTTTCATGTGTCTATGTGTGTGTGAGTGAGAGAGAGAGAGAGAGAGAGAGAGAGTAGATTTGATAATTTTATTTTCTTATAATTTATTTTATTGATGTTAAACAAAGTCTTCTATATGTTATTACTTTTGTGGATGAACCAAAGTAGTTTGGTAATTAATTATTATTATTAATATTTTATTTTATTTTAAATATTTTATTTTATTAATAATATTTTAGAGTCTAAGTGCCTTTGGCACACCTTCCTCCATGTCTTAGGTCCAGAGTAAGGTGTTGGTGTGAAGTCCACCCTCCTTCTCGATTTAAAGCGCATTAAGTGCATGTTCAATCACTCTGCCATATGACGCCAAAAAACAATGTTAAAAGGCATGGTGCTCTCAACATTGCCACCCATTTCCTTAGATGCTCAAGGTGGAGAAATTTATCAGATTCATTGAATTAAATCTATTTTCTCAGCAATCATGGTGTAGGAATGTAGGCATTCTAGTAGAGGTGGCCAAGGAAGAGGGCATACCTCTCCTCTATCCTTGGCATGGGTAATGGGAAAAACACTTTGATTTAAAAATCCCCCATTATTATCGCCAAATGTTGGCCAATACAAAATATTAGGAGCTCGAAGTCATGGGAAACCACCTTTGGGCTCTGCATAACTTCCTTGGTTGTCATTACAGGGATCAAGAGGATATCAATGTTTTGATGGATGGAAACATCCTCGATATGGACTTTAATATAAACTACACAAATTCATCTTACAACAACATTGCAGGCTTCTTTGGCATGCAACTCTAGGGATTAAAGTATCCCTCTACTAAAACAATGTATGACTCTCCCCCACTCTCTCCAATGAACACTGAAGATCACCACAACATGCCCTGTAGTCCCTCACCTCAACGACGTTAGTCTCGTAGTGAGTTAAATCTTGCCTCAACCAGTTTGTTGGAAATACTAAGAGGGGGGTGAATCCATATTTCACTTCAATGAGTTAATTTTAAATTCACAAATCATTAATTATCAATAAAATTAGATCAAAACATAAATATGAATGCAAAAAATAACAACAATAAATAAGATATTTTTAAGTGGAGACCCTTTTGGGAGAGAACTACCAAATTTTTTTAATATAGGTCTTAAATATTACATAAACAAGAATCTCCAACTTCCAATATTCTCTAACAACAACTAGAAGAAAACTCCAACCCCCTAATTTATCAGCTCTAACTGAAAGGATGCTCCAACACCGAAGTTTTATTAGCTCCGACTAAAAGGATGCTCCAATAGACTGATTTACTAGCCCCCGCTGGAAGGACACTCCAACACCCTACATAGGCTCTAACCTGTCCTAGAACCACTCTTCCACCCTAAAGGGTTCTCAATCTCCAAGATGAAGGAGACTTCAATATCCACCTTATACCACGTTTCCACTTTGAAGATAGAAGATAAAAGAATAAGATAGATCACATTGAATAAATTCTTAGCCGCTACATTTTATGATTTCATTATTGCACGGGTGATACTATTGTCAATAATGGTGTTTCACTACTGAGTGTTTTTTATCCAAGTCTCATAACATTGTTACAATACTGCTATCAATCCCACATACTAACTCAGCAACAAGTCAACAAGCAGCATAAACCATAGATGATCACAATAAAAAATATCTACATTTCCCCTGCCATATAATGATTAACATTTCTTCCATACAAAAAACTTTTTTCCCTGCATCACAACCCCTAAGAAACACCTATGACCATAATGAACAAATCCTAATTTTTATTCAATTTCTCCAATAAAATATATATTCCTTGTATTAAGACCCTGATTATTAAGGAATGAAAACGACCACAAAAGCTAGCTTATAACACTTCTCTGGCATACCCTCATTGTCAATTAAATAGATGAGGAACCAAAACAGTTAGCCCTGTCATAATAGCATTTCCAAGATCTTCCTTCAACAATCAAACCCTGACATTTGAATAATGCAATTAACTCATTTTTAAATTAACCCTAGTCTATTAATTTCATAGAAAATAGGTTCATCAACATCATGGGAAGAGACACTTAATCATAATGTTCCAATTACCACTCATTCCTCTTAAATATGACTTGAATACTTTCCTTGTTCATCATGAAACTCTAGCTCAGGGAGGTTTTTTCATTGACATGTAAATAAGAAAAACCATGCCTATGATAAAAATGCATGCTTCACCAAGAAAATACAATTGTAGATGACTTTAACGTGATGGCTCTGACTACCAAAAAAATCATTAAGCTCAGCATCTAAAAAATCCTCTAGTAGCCCTCATTGATTCAATACTACCTGAATCAATCAACACTATTACCTTCTTCTTCTTGATATGTCATTCTATCTTGAGAGTTTGAGGAGTGGTAATTCCTGCCAATGCATTACACGATATGGTCAGACTCATTTCTTCCTCTTCTTGGGTTGGTTCCTGGTGTATATCCTCTTCTTGTTCATTTTCTTCTTCCTCTTCACAATCTATGTAGAATAATTTCTTCTCAGCACACTTATGACCTTTAGTGTATTTGCTATCACAACTGTAGCAAAGCCCTTTTGCTATTTTTTCTTCCAATTGTTGTGGTGTCAACCTTGTAGATTGTGGAAATCTAGGAGTAGCAACACTTCCCTCTTTATAGAAGTGAGTGGTAGGCTTCCTTATCGCCATAATTTTACATTCAATTTTTCTTTCCAACCTGAATGCCTTCTCTAATGAATCAGGTTCCAAAACGCGAACTTCATGTTGGATGTTATACTTTAAAGTACCTATGAAGAGATCAATCATGTGTTCCTCTGGAATATCAGTCAACCTTATATTCAATTTTTGGAAGTCCTAAATGTGCTCCCCCATTAAGCCCTTTTGTTTGAGATTTATCTATTAGCTAAAGAAGTTGTTGCTCTTTGTATCCTCATAATGTGCTATCATTTTCTCCGTAAAAATTGACCAAGTGACAATTTTTTTACGGGAGCAAAGCCATTGATACCATAAAAATGTATTTTGTTCTAAATGTAAGTTGCAATGTGTACCTTTTGTGTGTTTTTCACATTATGGAGATCAAAATATTACTCCATCTGTAGTATCCATGTTACAGGATCCTTTCCATCAAACTTCCTCATATCCATTTTTGGAATATGGTGGTTCTTCCCACCAACATTAGATTTTATGAAATCACGATTAACATTTATATTGTTCTCATCATGAGTTTCCTCTATTATCTTTTCACCATTAGGAAACATTTCTTGTATCAACCTTGTCAGACCTTCCATGTCTGCTTTTAGATCATTCTTCATGTTTTCCATTTTCTCATCGATCTTAGTTTCCATGTCATCCATCTTAGATTCCATGCCAACTTCCATGCCATCTATTTTAGATTCCATTCCATTCTTCAAACCATCCTTCTTAGATTCCATGCCTTTATTCAAACCATCCATTTTAGTTTCCATGCCTTTCTTCAAAACTTCCATGTCATTTTTTGTTGCTCTTTGCGAGTGTGAATTTTTTTGCACTTGCTCTTGTAATTTTGATATGTCATGTTGCCATTCTTCGTCTTCATGAGTCATATTAAAGCTTTCTAAAGGCTTAATGGGTGTTGAACTATTTTTAGGGGCCATTTTAGAATCTAATACTGATATCTATTCTACAATATGCCCTTGGAATCAATTCAACTTGATTCTTCAAACAAGACTATGCAATTTGAAAAAAAAAATACACACCTTTTACTTGCTTTTGAGGAGCTCGATATTGAAATTGAATTATCTATATAACTACAGATCATAAATATCTAAAATTCAGCCCTTTAGTAGCCCTTTGAAGCTTCTTTCAAATTCCATAGGTTTGATTTGATTTGGATTCTTAAAGGAAAAGTTATGTCCAATCTCCCACAATGACCCAATTTTTGACTGGTTTAGTAGAGCGAACTTGTACGACTTGCCACGTGTCATTGTTTCCTCCTTTGGCTCTGAAATTGATAGACCAAAAACTACAATCCATGTTCTTGTGGCCAATTTTTACATGATTCCAATCCGATGCTCAAAGAGAGAGCTATGAAGATTTTCCCACGATCACCTCTTTGAGGTGAAGTTCAAAAGCCTCAAAAAGCCCTAGCTTCCACAGATCATATCTCCAAAAATGTTGTGAACTAATATCTAAAATTTTGTGAAGATTTTCCTTAGGATTGTAGCTTTGCACTCTAAAAATTTTAGCTTCTAAACCTTCGTAGAAAGAAATTTATTATGAAAATACCACAATGACCCTTTTAGGTTAAATTCAGGAGCCTACAAAATGACCTAATGTGCAAAGATCATATCTCCGAAACTATTGCGGACCAAGAACTGAAATTTTGCGACGATGTGCCTCAGGATTGTGGCTTTGCACTCTAAACATTTTAGAATATTAACCTTCATAGAAAAAAATTTATAGCGAAAATGCCACGATGACCTGTTTGGAGTAGCGAAACCGTAGAATCTCAAGGCTCTGATACCAAATGTTGTGAAACCAGCTCCAAAAAGAGAAGAAAAGAGATATCAACGCCTTAGAAATAAGAAAATTTGAGGGAGAAACCTCCAATACATTACAAGAATGAACAATTCTTGGATGATTCAAATTACAAAACCTCCTTTCTATATATAGGAGTCCATGGGGCCACAATGTAATCCTAGACGACCTAACAATAATAATTTAAGGGCACAATAATAACAATATGGGGGTTACAAGGGTACAATAATAACAATAAGGGGGTTACACTAACAATAATAAGGGACTATACTAGTAATATAGGGACCTAACATAAATGTACCCCATAAATCTAAATTATGGAGAAAACATTAAGCCTCAAATCATCTATAATATAGCCTAGGAATAATTAAAAATAGGTGTGAAAAAAAACATTTCCTAAATATTTCATAAACCTACTGAAAACCCCTCCAAAAAAAGAAAATAAATAAGCCCAAAAACCTCTCCAATTTCAACCTTCTTGTCTATCCAGCCGTGACTACAAAAGGCTACAAAAATCACAAAGAAAATTCCTAAAATATGTCTGTTGAATTCATGGATTTGGAGGGTAGATGGGCCATGCATTTATACAGAACGAGGGGGTGCTTCTAAAAGGGTCGACTATCCTAGCAAACCATAGCGCCAAAGTTACAAAAAAATTAAATTTGAATTTCAAATTTTGAGTAATTTTGGATCCAAAATAATTTACCCCTAGAGGTTGAATTGATTTCCACTTTTTTAATTAATTTTTCCTTGACAAAGTCCTATTTTGGAAGTTAATATGACTAGGATAGGCCCATCATAATTTAATTTTATTTTATTGAAAATAAGTCATGCATCTAATAAACCAAACAACAATTTGCTTGTAACATCTCGTTAACTTTGAGGATTTATGTGAAATTCCACCTACCATTATAATAGACACAATGAATAGAATAAAATTAAGATCTTCTTGAGAGAATATACATTGATTTTCCCATCCAAATCCTTCATCAAAGGTAGGGAAGCATGACCACATCGTAGGAGCTTCTCATCCTTCGAGGGATTCTTGACCAATGGATCATCCAATAAATGTAATCACAGAAAAATACAAAGAGTACTCAAAGACCAAAATTGGCTTCAATGGAAACACCATTCAACATTATTCAGGCCCCTCTTGCAACAAAACTAGCGGTCAAGGTGACACTCCTCTCTAGTGGAATTATGGGGTTCCATCCTCCCGAGTCCATCTAGGAAAGTTCCACAAGGCTCCCTCTTCTATATGAACTAAACTATTACAAGCCATGCTTCATGATCGAGGAGGGCCCTCCAAAGCATTATCTAGTGTTACAAGTTCATAAATGTAGCATATTCTGCAACTTTATTGTTACTTTTTTCTCGAATTTGCTTATGGTTTTTCCTATTTTGATGCAATTTAACTGTCAATATGCTCTCTAGTTTATCCTATGTGAGAAAAGGCCTCCTCATGTTTTCCTTCACCATCTTCTCTCTCAGCTTCACATCAATATCCATGGACAAAATTTTGAGTTCTAAAGCTTAAAAGTATGTAATTTTTATAACTCTTCTATAATATAAAGCTTATATATATATATATATATATATATATATATATATATATATATATATATATATATATATATATATAAGTAAACATAATTTTTTATTTATTTAAATAACTTTATAAATAAATATCCAATTTCATATTTCAAAAGAAAACCATAATGATACCATTGAATCTTAATATTCGTGTATATATATATATATATATATGAAACTTTTTTTATCTTATATGACAACATTTATTTATTTTGGTAATTGAGATATTTTTAAAAATTTGAATTTTTGTGATGTGAAACTTAATGTAATAAGGTGCATCATATTTTATGGAAAATTTGCCTAGTTTTTTTTACCATTGTTATTAACATTTTCTTTTTTAAGCATTGTTTTTTCTTTGGGGGTCTATATTGTCAATTCATTTTTTAATTGTACATTTATTTTGTAATTGTTTATGAACCAAATAATTTAAGAACAATGTTTCAATATTATTTTGTTTATTAGGCTATGTGAGACCTGAGATCACTGGAATGTCTGGTATGTGGATAGTGTACAAATGACCCAAGGGCATATAATCCATAAAAATCACTAGGGGATCAAACCTAGCTTGGGCCACACAAGCCCTTAACATGGCTGCATTTTTCCTCATAGAATCGATGGCCATTACAGCATAGAGTGCCTTAAGAAAGCACCTTGTCACTCAATTATCTATACCCATGGACAAGAACAAGGTTTCAGTATTATTTTTGTGTCTTTTTTGCATTTATTTGGTCATTATGCATTGATGAGGTGATCAAATTTTAGCTCAAAAATTAAAGTGCCCAGAAAGTCTTGAAACTGGTGCCAAGTCAAAGTGCTCATTGTTCTAAATCCAACGATGTTTGTTTCACCTCAATCAGACACCGTATGCTGAAGTTATCACGTGCTATCTGCTTGGTCCAACAACTAAAATTTTAGCAGGTGTGTTGACTAGACAGTTAATTGAGCGACCATACAACTTAGTCAGAAAATTGAATGTGCAGGTATGAGCCAACCAGGTGCTGACACTTGGCATGTTATGGTTCATTACTTTTTAGGCGAAATCGATTGGTTTAATTTAGGAAAATGGAAGGGTGCCACATGGCACCCCAAAGTCATCGAAAATTTTGGTATGGTAGAACTGAGGTCCAGGTGGTTCAAACCCTTAACCTTGGACTTTATAGTGCAGTGTTCTACCAAGTGTGTTGGTGGTGGGTCTTTTTATACAAATGTTCAAACCTCTATTTAAGTTTACATATGTCGTTGTATTAGGTAAAGGGGTCATTTTTCCAGCCCTAACCCCAAGTCGTATCCATGCCATATTTCCATAGCGTAGAAGGAAGCAGGAGCTCGAGGACCAACCCCAACCCCTGGTCACGACTCCAACACATGGCCATAGTGTAGATTTTTGGGTGCCAATGAAAAGGCACTCAGTAGTGGCCCAGGTCTAGGGCATATGCCACAATATGAGACCACATCACATGGATTTAAGGCACTTGTTGAGGGAGCTACGGAGGGGGACCAACCTAAGGTTTTTTGGACATCGCATTTGATCGCCTAGCATGAGTTTAGGGAGCTCTAACAACTGGGACCCAACACTTGGTTCCAAGGCCACCATATAACCATGTCCCAAGATAAGGGGCTAGGGGAGCTGGGGCGGGCGTTAAGGCCCATCCCGCAGCCTTATGTAGCAATATAACCTAGAGTTTTGCTATGAAGGGGTCATTAACCAATTTAAAGTTCCAACAAATTGCACTAGTAGAGGGTCTGTTAGAGGAAAACAGGGTGGAATTATATGGCGGTTAGTTTGTTGGTCCGATTTTTGGGACAGATAACAACAAAACTACAAAGAGAGACTAAAGAACCATATATTTTCGATTTTTTGGCCGAATTGAGTTGAAGAAGAGTCAAATTAAGGATTTTTATACATTCTATATCCAATGGTGACCTTTAATTACTCATTTGAGTACATCTAAGGAATATTTTTACAATGTAACACCCCCTTCCCACATCTACCCAAGCAACTGACCAATTCGGGTAAACATGTGATGAGAGGCTACTATAATGAGATTCAACTTCCTAGGTGACCTTATGGAAGTGGAACTGATGGAAGCATAACATACATACCTTGTATAACAACCACAACACCCCCAAGAGGTAACCCAACCATTCAGGCCTCTTACCCCTGGTTCATAATGATATTTTTACCCCCTTTGAGAAAACTTCGTAGGCATAAAACTCCGTGGAAGCAGCCAGGAGGCTATATCCCCAGGAATACCACTGCATTTCAGTAGCCAGGGCCCCAAAAACTCAGTTTTGTGCATGTATCTCCTGAATATGAGCCACCTTTTAAGGCCCAGAGCCAAGTGATGTGCCCAAAACTTCATGAAAAGTTTAGAAGTGATTAATAACAACAAGACAATGATAATGAAGCAATAACATTGTTAATAAATCATCTAGACCCCTCGTCACAATGACATGAATTTTGTCAAACATGTCACAAATATTGAATCTACAGGTGTAAAGAAAAGAAATAATCAAAGTGGTCTCATATTTATTTGAGAATCGCTAAGAATCATTTCTCCCCTACATCATTAACTTCCATACAATCTATTTGACCATAGATACATTGTGCAATCATTTACAAGTAAAAACATGGATAAAGCCATACATCATCACTAGTAAAATACATGCTTATAACTAGCATAATAATAACATAAATACCATGGATACAAAAAAAATGGAATCCACATAATAACCATTACATTTGGAAACCAAATACCAAAGGAATGAGCTCTTCATTATTGAATGTAAAAACCAACCGGAGATGGGACTTCCATGTTCCATCAAACCATAGATTGGCTAAACCACCTCACCTTCATCTATAGAATCTATATTTACCATGATCCACACCGAATAACTAGGCCATCACCTAAACATTCCATAACCAAATTTACCATGATCTCCACTCGATCACTACGCCAACACAAGCACGGATATCACTGGATTCTCTCCGCCTACACTATGAGGAATTTTCCTGTCTCCTAGTATCTCAAGCTTTACCACAACCCACAGTCTAAATCAGGGGTCACTAAGCCCTAAACCGAGACACCACCCTCTAAGATTTACCATATATCCCACCATTCAACAGTAAGGATTCCTAGGCCTAATCAAGGGTAACCACCTCTCAGGATTTACTGCACTCCAATATTGTATCACTAGGTCCTAAACCGAGGCAACTCCTCTCAAGATTTACCACAATCCAAAACCGTATCACTAGGCCCTAAACCAAGGCAACACTTGAACCGATTATGTGTCATAATAATAATAATATTTGAAGATCCACCTCACTTTGCTTCGAATCAATATGGTAATCCAGTTAAACTAAAAAATGAAAATTCCACAACACCATGACTATCTAGAAATGGCAAGGCTAGGTTGAAAACACTGTCACACCTAGAAAGAAACCATGCGAAGACAAAAAATAACCACATGCAATACCATGCATGCCAGATCTAACAAGGAAATCACGCATGCAAATCGATACCTGAAAAGAATCCTGATGTAGCCACTTGATCCTGCTCTTCCTTGCTTGATCCTTCCTTCCTCTTCCCTTCTTTTCCTTTCTTGATCCAATGCCAAATTTATCCAAGAAAAATCTAAGTGTCCTAGAGTAAGAGAGAGAGAATAGAATGAGAGCCATAAGTGTGAGAAAAATCTTGCCAATGGATCCTCATATACCTTTTTATCAACGATGCCTCTAATTTCTTCAATTTCCATTGTTTTCCTTCATTTTCCTCCTCACATGAAACCTGTGACCTTTTACCTTCTTTTTATCCTATTTAACATTATTTTCATAAACAAATGTGGAAATAATACTTTTTCCTCTCCAAATCCTTTTCCATTTCCTTCTCTAATTTACTTTAGCCATAATAACATAAATAAACACCCACTAGGATGTTTTGCCCAAAATTCAACTTGGAATAAGTGTCCCATCAACCATGGTTATTATTTTTAACTTTTTTGCATGGAATTTTCACCAAGGTTGTTATAGAACCCTCCCCCTTGGGAAAACACCATCCTCGGTGTTCAATGACAGCTACAAACCAAGAAACCATTGAAAATAAAAAATAATGCCTATGGAGCTTTATAACTCAGCTTGTTTCAATATGTACAATGAATAACCTACTCAAAATTAAAAATCATCATGACAATCATACCATGTATTTGAGCTTTATAACACAGCTGATTACGATATTTACAATAATATACACATATGCAAATTTTCTCAACCAAAAAAATTAAAGGATACAATACCTGTATCCACAACAAGGGAATATAGAGGCTCACACCTTCACCCTTAAAGTAATACCAGGATTCGCCCCCTTCCTAGGAAGTCCAGGATCCACTGCCAAAGTCAAAGTTGTATCCAATGTCTAGTGCTACAATCCTGCACCACCATCCTCTCAATGAACAATTACTGGCTCATTTTTCCAGGCACGCTCCCAATGTGCATTTTATTTCATATGATCATCTAGTGACCAAAATAAATCCATCCCCTACCTTCCCTTCTCTGCTACATAGTCCCTTAGGAAATCCATTCAGCCCCTTCCATGTAGTCACATACCTTCCAAGTTCTGCTGCACCCTCATCCCAAGTAGTCCATCCCTTGGCAAGGCTTCCCCGCATTGGAAGATACAAAAACCAAGGCATATACCTTCCTCAAAACCATCATATATTTCATATCATGCTCATGGAAACCAATGGAAACTATTGGGTACTAGTGTCCAACAATGGCCCTGCTCCATTCAAACATCGAAACAAGAATTTCATCCTTTCCCTTAACATGCACATAAATTCCATTAGATTCAAAATAAATTTAAGTAAATTCACATGATACCTCATTGGTAGATTGCTAATAAGGTATACTTTCACTTTTGTTCACTTCTTGTCACAACATGTCAAACTAGTTATTTGATCAAATCATCATGTATAAACATATCACATCTGGTTAGCTCAAAACACAACCATCATAAATTAAAATCATGAATCGCATGAAATCATCATAAACCATAATCACCAATCACACGTAACCATCATAATTCAGAATCATAGATCACATTCTTAATATAACTAAAATAAAATATCGATACTTATCCTTCCTCGGTCCTTACTTATGCCTTTGTTGTTTCTGTACACACATCAGATTAGTTGCCATACCTAGAAAGCATCCAATGAATTTTCTTCCCTTTAATCATGTACACATACACACAAAGTATGTCACAACATGCACACCCACATACGACATACAAAACCATACAATACACACACCCACACTAACATTGAACACATACGCCTACACCTGATGTACAATACAACACAATACATATGCTTGCACTAGCATACAACACATACACCTACACGCGGTGTACAATAAAACACAATACATACGCCTACATCGACATAAAACACAACATGTATGTCATGCACACAATACCACATGTGTATCGGTACCGTATGCAAAACATGTACACAGTACCACGTGTAAACGACACTACATGCACAACGTGTGCACAACATCACATGTATATGACATCATCTTCAAAACATGTACACCACACCACCTCTACAATGTGTACACAATACCACATGTAAACAACACCACATGCACGACATGTACATGACACCACATGTACACAACACCACATGCACGGCATGTACACAACCCAACTTGAAAGTAGCACCACATGTACAATCATGCACACAACACCATATGTACATATAATTTCATATAAAACATGTACATAACACCATCTATACGTAGCACTGTATATACAATATATACACAACACCATATATACAACATGCGTACAACATCTTATATACACAATACTACATATGTTACATGTACATATCACCATAGGTACAATTAATGAATATACAGCATGCACAACATATACACAACAGTAGTACTGCACATCCATAGAGCACACACTGACCCCAAAAGCAGAAGCAGCCTTGCTTCTAGTATCTTTCAATTATCCATGTTTATCCTAGCATGTTGTAGATGACACTACTTTCACTTCGTTGATGTACCCATCAGCATAACCTTTCCATAACATAAACATAGGCATAGTACAATCATATAATTGCAATTCATGTCCACATGATACTAACCTCATAGATCAGTTAGAGTTACTCTCCCCACTTTATTCCTCATAAAACTAGGAACCTCTTCATGCTATTCACCTGCATAAGCAATCATTCCTCCACAAAAATAATCCTTCAAAACCTTTTGATACAGTGACACAGATACGTAGATACATAAATATATAATCATTAGCATAAAAAAATAATGATCCATGATGAATCTATTAGATATGACATAGATACATACATACATGCATATATACATATATAAACATCAACATAATCATGATCGCAACATAATTACTAGATATCATAAGGTCTAGTTTAAGACAACTCCCTTTATGCATGCACAACATGCACAAGGTTGAGAACAATAGTTCCCAACATATCCAAGGCATCTAACACCCCAACTCCATTCACTTTACCTTACTTGATTACCTTTCCCATGATTGTCCTGTCACTGTTCATTTACACCAATGGACTCAACCAATCTAACCGACTTTCATAGTCTTACCTTCTATTGCACTTACTCATGCACCAAGCTTCATCCGTGTCTTACATTACTTTTTGGGTTTCATTCATATTTCCCCAAGCTCCATTAACCTTCATCTTTCCCAAACCAATTCCCAAGACTCTCAAAACATAAAGGAAAGCACAAGAAAAAAGAAGAAGAAAACCATGGAAAACCAATGGCAATACGAAACCACAAAAAAAGTGGCATGATCATGCACTAGATGCAATCAAGACCAAAAATCAAGTGCAAACAAATAAAAAATACTAGAAGAACAATACTAGCAACAAACACCATGACTCAATCCCCATGGTTCCCAAGGAAATATCAACCTAAGCCTTTTCAAATATTTCATGGAAATGTCCTTTAGCATGCTATCCCCCGCATCATTCCTCCATAAACTGATATGAATATGGGAAAACTAGTTTTTTTGTGCTAGCTCCCTCATCAGTATTAAATAAATGTGTTTAGGATCGTCTCAAATTAGACAGTTATATGAGGGTTTATGAGTCAAGTTTTGTGTTTATTATGAGCAATTCATGAATTAATTAGTTGTTACAAACACATGTACAACAAGTAAATTTTAGATAAATAACACACAAAAAACACGTTACTCAGTAGTTGATAATGGAGTTCACCCATCCTGGGCTACATCTCCATGGACCTACTTCAATGGTTAGGCCCTCTTTGGATTAATGGTAAATTCTCAAATTAAATTCACCTATAGTGCTCTAATAGCTATGCAACCTACTCCATTGGATTCATAAGACTCAAAAACCTAAAAATAGACTCTTCAAGCTTTAAAAATGGTCTTCAGATGATCTGGGAATGGCCTCCTCTCTTGGTGGCCCTAGGCTTCTTTAATATTCAAAGTGGAAAAATTACTTATATAAGTGCTCCTCTGCCTCTGCAACCTACACCATCATGCTCAGAGCATACAAATAATCTAGGAATGACTCTTTATGAGCCTAATTTGATCGAAATATGCCAAAGCTATGGCTTCTTCAGTATTTCCTAGAAAAACTCCACTAACACTAGAGAAACTCCAGTTAAGTCCGCTAATTTTGGAGTTGGCGCAAAAAATAGTGGTCCCGCCAAATTGGCCACTGAATTAATCTTAGGATTAACTAATGTTAAGTGCATTTAACTGGGAGTTTAGCACTAAGAGCGCAATTAACAAAAATCCAAGTTAAAATCAAATTATCACTCATAACATGTGATTAGCAGCTAATTAAACATGTTTTAATGACTAATACATGTATTTTTTTCGCCCTCTACCATAGTTCTGGGCCACGATCCTTTGTGTTGGGGCTGGCCCCCATACGCCTTCACCCAAACCTTATTTTAATTCAAATTAGCATTAGTTTCGTAGTCTTATAAGAACTTATGTGGTGGTCTAATTATATTGCTTGTGGTTATTGCGGGGGAGGTCGCGTGTTCAAACCCGACCTCTACCCTTCCGCAAATACATAAAATTTTTTCCAATACATATAAATTTAACCTTTGGAAATTGAAATTTGAAATTTGGACTTTGACCATATTAAAATTTGGACCTTGGAAGGGGACACGTGGCGACCTCCAGGCTAGCCGCGTGTCCTCATGCCATTGGTTATCTCCCAAACCCAATGAAAACACAAAAAATCACCCATTAAACCACTAACCACCAATTGAAATTTGGCATAGTGTCATTGGGGGAAATGAAGAAATATTCCCAGAATATTCCTTTTTTTCTGACTAGGCTGTGATGTCACCTTTTTATCCTTTTCTGCAAATGTTTTAACTATTTATCAAAATGAACAATAGGCTTTATCTTCCTCATACAGAGTCTATTTTGAGTGAAAAAAAGTGTGCCCAATTCCTGGCAACAAGACCTATCTGGTCGTTCTAGTTTGGAGTGATTTCGAGCACTTTGAACTTTTAGCAAATTTTTTCCCACAATTCAGATTCCGATCACTCCTTCCCACTAACAAGATTTTGGACCCCCAAAATATGGTTATCTGATGAGAGATGAATACTCTTATATTTCCCAAATTCTATCAACTTGATTCTACTTGGAAAAATATCCATGATAACCACTTGGGTTCACTTACATCCCTTCCCTTGCAAATGGCTTGGCACTTCAACCAATGTTCTCCTTTTGTTGCTGACCCAATCCAACACTTGTTGCTTGCTTGTTGACTGATAAAACACCTTGTTGTACCAAATATATCCCTCTATGTTTGGAAATATGACTGATGGCCTTCCTAATGAGATCATGTTCCTCCTTTGCACACACATGCATTCGATGCAAGCTTCTCCTTGGAAACCACTTTTCCAAGTTAAGCCCTTCTTAGTGAACTACAAAAATAAGTTCTAATATTAGTAATCAAAAGAAAAGAAATGACCATTCATTTACCTCCATGGTTCCAAATTCCACATCTAGAAGAATGCATTCGCCATGTTTTTTTCTTCTTGGCATTAACACATCAAATGGTCTGCAATGGTTGATGTTTTGGCTACAAAATTTTTGGAATATTGTCCCTCTTTTCTGCTTCTTGATTCCATCATCCTCTAGTATTTTTTTTTCTTTGTTGGTAGGTTATACTAATCCTAATCTTTCTATTTTTTCTCCTCCCATCCCACCCATGGGTTTCAAATCGGTGACCTTGCATACAGAGTGCCTTAAGAGCACACCCCATCACTGACTGCTCTAAAACATGTGGGCACCATCATCCTCTAGTATTGACATGTTTCTCATGCCATGTTTTGTGAATTGAAGGCTAATCATGAGCCTCTTGCTCAAGGGTGGACCTTCCAAAATCCTGCGACATATTGTCACAAGAAAAAGCCATTAGTCTGAAAAACACATCATGAAAGAAACATAACTTGATGACCTCTTTCTTTTGCTCCTTCAAAGAAATAAATATCACATCTTGTGAACATCGCCATGTAATCTTACATCTTGGTGTAACAACTCATTGACCAAACACAAGTCGACAGTCATGCTTGTGAAAATAATCAACACTCTTCAAGTTTACAAACATACATGATAACAAGGCAATCGACCGACACAAGTCAATCACTCATGCATGTTAAAACACAATGAAACTATCAACAATCCCACTGTTCATACACAAAATCTCATACATGTATAAAACGCTAAAATCTCTCACAAGTACAATCACAATTACACAAATCCCATTGGTATGTACAAGTACTTAAAGAGCTGAAATGATCAAATTTGCAACAACAAAGTGAGTAAAAAAAACTCTACCTTTTCAACATCTTTCTTCATGCAATATGAATTCTAGAGAAAAGAAATGCATTCAATTGGAAAAGAAATGCATCAATAATGAAAATAAATGAAAGGCTTTGATTGGTTAAGAAATATAACCATCTCTTTCCAAACCATTTCAATGGCGCTTCTTTCAGCTGCACTTCATCATGTGAATCATCCTGGCCCACATCGATTATTGAATCCTCCTTTCCATTCTTGTCAAGATCTCTTTCCACCTTCTTCAAATGTCGTGGATGACTTGTATGATACAAATTCCAACACTTGTCTACAATATCACCTTGCTTATGGCAATGAGTGCAAAACAATTACATATTTTCAACATGGTTTTCATTGTCCATTAGACTTTTGGCTTTCTGTCTCCTTTGCTTTGAAATTTTCCTGTGTATGGCTATCTTCTTCCAACATCTTGAAATAGTATGGTTATTAAAACCACAAAAGGAACATGTAAACATTTTCCAAATCTTATGTGAATATTTACCATGCTTATCATAATCAAAAGCAACTTGATTAAAAGAATATTTATACCTTGCACTTTCACCTTTGTCGCCTTCTTGAGGAGGTGAATTTTATCAGCTAGTGTCTCTCTTTGGAATACCAACAATGGATTAAATGACTTTAGATATTTCAACATCCTCTTGTTTTCCATTCTCATTAGTTGCATGCTTATGAGCATTTTCTTGCAAAGTGGGTATAAAAATTTTGCATTCCTCATGAACAAAAACTTCACAAGATTGAGGTAATGAACATGTAATGAAAGTCCTTCTTGGAACACCTTCATATGACTTCATGGCTTTGGAGCATTTTCCATCATGTTTAACCAAGACCCAAATACTTAGGCCTTTCCTCAACAAAAATTGACTCAACTATGCCTTATGCATGTTTTCCCAATACTTTACCTTCATAGCCCATTTTCATTAATAATTTGGACCCTATTCCTCTAGTGTGTATTTCAAAATCACATACACATTAATTTTGAGAGGAAATTGAAGGTAAAATTTAATTGCATACCTCTTTTTCATGCACATACTTGGCTATAGTTTCCTTTTCATTATGGATTTGAGTCTCCATCTCATGCAACCTTGCTAGGGTTTCATTTACAATATGGAGCTGAGTCTCCATCTCATGCATTCTTCCAAGAAGCTCTTACTTCTCCTCCGTCATGGAAATCAACTGCTCTTTAATTCTAATGCTCTCCCTCTTACCTTCATACATCTCTTGCACCATATCATTCATGATTTAAAGCTTCTGCAACATCTCTTTATAAAAGAGTTTTGCTAAGGAAAATTGACTAGAAACAGTGCTTGATGAAGCTGCCATCACACCTGTAATGCATAACAATAATTTCTGCTGTGATTTGAGAGCTAAGTCTTCAATATTGACATTCTCCTTAACACATAAACTTTTACACAGTAAAATTCTCCTTGCACAATTCAAAACCAATAGCTAATTCTCTAGCTAACCTTTGCAAACCATCTCAAGGCTAAAATGAGATAAACTATTCTCGGATACCAACTTGATCTGAATATGGGAAAACTAGTTTTTCTATGCTAGCTCCCTCATCAGTATTTAATAAATGTGTTTTTCTGTCTAGTTTATGAGTAATTCATGGGTTAATTAGTTCTTAAAAACACATGTACAAAAAGTGAATTTCAGAGAAATAAAACACATGAAAACACATTACTCAGTAGATGATAACAGATTTCACCCCTCCTGGGCTACATCTACATGGAACTGCTTTAATGGTTAGGCCCTCTTTGGATTAATGGTTAATTATTTTATTACATTCACCTACAATGCTCCAATGTCTTTGCAACCTGCTCCATTTGATTCAGAAGACTCAAAAACCTCAAAATAGACTCTTCAAGCTCTGCAAATGGTCTTCAGATGATCTAGGCATGACCTCCTCTCCTCATGGCCCTAGGCTTATTTAATCTTCAAAGTGGAAAATTCACTTACAGAAGTGCTCCACTGCCTTTGCAACCTACACCATCATGCTCAGAGCATCAAAATCATCTAGGAATGACTCTTTCTGAGCCTAATTTGGCCCAAATATGCCAAATTTATGGCTTCTTCAGTATTTTCAGTGTATAATATAAACATACAATATACGAGTTACCTTACTTTGTTATGCCAGACACACTGCCTTGTATCTGAGCACCTACATACGTCATCTCTCAAGGGACTCCAATGCCTTGACGAATTCAACCATAACTAGAAAACAAATGTTATAGTTGTCAAATACATGTTCATAAATATAACACATATGCACATAATGCCAAAAAAAATCAAGGTTAAGAAGACTACCTGTATGCAAAGCACTCATTTGTTTTGAATTAAGGTTTCCAAACATAGCCAAAGGAAATCTTACCTAATTCCTTTCTTTTAGCATTTAACTTCCTGCAATCGTGTCCTATTATGCACTATCATATCACCCATTTGTTAGTTATGTAAACACATAAACTATTACCTTGTCATGCTAGTACCAAGCATGTTTCCCTACAACTACTCACGCATGTCAATCACATGTTCCAAATATCAATAAATTGTATCTATTAACTAAAATTAGTCTCTACGAAGACTAAAAACCATGTCATAATAAACTAATATTCAAAATCATAATACTACAAGTTATATCACCTACTTGCTCTCAAGTATATATCAACTATCTCAATGCATGTGTGTTCGTGAAACCATCTCAAAGAAATATCCTTCCTTCATGAAATCTTATAGAGACATACTCATATTATGCAATCAATCATACATTCAAACAAACCATAAACTTACCATGTTAGATAAAACTACTAGAAGACATAATAGACACCAAACACTCAAACACCAATAGATGACATAATCAAACATTCAACCACCAAGTAAACAACATAAGAAAATGCATACCTTAATTCATCTTATGGGAGGTTATCTTGTCTGCACAATCAATCTAGATTAGCATGATATAACTTCAAAGCATATCCACTCAAATATAAATAGTGTCATGATATTCATAATAATAACTAGTTAACATGTTCACATCATAGACTCATAAAAAAATGGAATTCATGCATAAGAATCAAATATTCATAATCAACCTAGATTAGTATGACATAATATCACAAATAAGTCGACTCATAACTGAATGTCATAACCCTAACCCTCTACCTCAGCTAAACCAAATTAGCATGCTGCATATAACATCAATATCTTAATGCAATAACCTTAATCAACAAATTAAATAACATGTAACAACTGACAAGTTAGTCATATAATCATCAACAACATATAACATAATCATCAAGCTAACTACAAGTTAACATATAACTTGTTCATCAACAAAATATAACATAATGATCAGTTAATACCATGTCTGACTAACCAATGCATGTGTGTATGATCACACTAGTCAAATAACATCTATCATAACATCAATAGAATAAGAGGCATACACATAACCATAATTCATATGACTACATTGATCAACCAACATTTTTCATACATGTAACAATAATAACAATAGAAGTACAAACATATAAGCAACCATAATTCTTACAACAACCATGAGTCACATACCTGCATGCCAAACATGCAAACTTGTATGACAATCCACACTTACCCCAAAGTCCATTGTCTCAACTTCACTTTAATGATCTGCATCTCCTACTTTATCTCAGCCAACAAATTAGCATCATAACATACCAAATTTCATCATGTTGAACTAATTTCACAAAATGACCTTATGCACAACAATATCAATAAAAAAAATGCAAACTAGACCATATGCACCCACTTGACATGTATAACCAATCATGAACAACCAATGCATATTCAATATATGACATGACACAAAAAAATATACATGGATAACACCGAAGCATGACCAATATGTAACTGTAGCATAAGCAATAAATGCATGTACAATATGTAAGCAAGCGTGCACGAACAATATCCAATAATGAGAAACACATAATTAGTCATACACTCATGAAAACATGCTGACAAAAACACCATAAGTGCTTCCATTGCGACACCACCACAACCATGGCTAAGACAACATGGATGCAAAAAGCGCATAAAACATAGGTATGAGTAAAACATATGAAACCAATAAAATAACATGACCAGAACAATGCCCATCTAGTCCCAGGGTTGAACCATGCTCTGGTACCACTTTGTAACACACCCTTCCCACATCTACCCAAGTAACCAACCAACCAGGGTAAACATGTGATGAGAGGATACTATAATGAGATTCAACCTCCCAAGTGACGTTAAGGAAGCAAAACCAATGTAAAAATAACATAAAAACCTTGTAAAACAACCACAACACCCCTAGGAGGTAACCCAACCATTCAAGCATCTTACCCCTGGGTCATACTGAAAATTTGACCCCCTTGAGCCATCGTCGCAGGAATAACACTATATGTCAACAAACAGGAAGCTATATCCCCAGACATAACATTGCTTCCTAGTGGCGAGGGCTCCAAAAACTCAGTTTTTTATCTGCATATTCGGATTTGAGCCACCTTTTGAGGCCCAGAACCTAGTGCTCTACCCAAAAATTCATGAAAAGTTCAGAGATCATAAAAAACAACAAGAAAATGATAAGGAAGCAATCAAATCATTAAGAAATCATCTGGATCCCTCCTCGCCATGACAGGAATTTCATCAAATATGTCACAAACATTGAATCTACATGTGTAAATAGTAGAACATAGAAGAGGGGTCTCATATTTATCTCAGAATCACTAAGATTCATTGTTCCCCTACATCATTAGCTGTCATACAATCTATTTGAAAATCATTTTCAATAGTAGTGCGAAGAATTTGATTGTGTGGATAAATGTGTTTTCTCTTCACTCCAACACAACCATTCACTAATGTTGCACAACAATTAATTTTTTAATAAATTGAATATATAGTTTTATTTATGTAATTGAAATTAAAAAACAATTGTGTTTTTAATAATTTGAATATATAGCTTTATTCATGTTTTTGAAATAAATAAATAAAACATCATAAAATAATTATTTTTCATGTCAAACATAGGAATTAGAAAGGATGAATATCATTTGCAATAGTAGTGCAGAGAAATGTGTTTTCTCTACACGACACAAGCATTCACTCGTTACAATTACATTTTTAATAATTTGAATATATAGTTTTATTTATGTTTCCGAAATTTAAAAAAATCATAAAGAAACGATTTCTCAAGTCAACCATAGGCATAACAGGCAATAATATATGATTTGTAGTAGTAGTGCAGAGAATTTGAATGTGCGGAGAAATATAATATCCCAAATCTGGAATAGCTAGCAAGGCATGACTGGAAAACACATTTTCCAGTAATGGCTGCTACAAGATTTGAAACCAGGACATGGATCCCTTAGATCAAATTATCTAAGGCTGAAATCCAAGAGGAGGCTGCAAAGAAATCCTTCTAAGTGGGTTAAACAAATCTCCCACACTTAGATGTCCTCTGGAAGTGCCCGATGAGGGACTGCAACAAATCTTCAGCAAGAAATGGAATGACAGTGTTATTTTATAGCTGTGAACAAATGAAGAGATATATATCCAATAAATATATGATATGGCAGCAAATTTATACAATATGTGGAGGAATCAATCACTCCATCTAGGCAATGGAAGCCTCAATGAGACATATACAAGAAAATGAGTAAACACTGCTACATGTGGAAAGCTCTGGCTAAAATAACGCAGTTTATATGAGTTACTGCAACATGAAAAATGATAATAAGATGATATGATAATATCAGCTCAAATAAATGAGCGGGAGCAAGCTCTCAACCCCTGGAAACAATAATACATCAATCCTTAGAAGGATTGGCTAAAATATACAAAATGGAAAAATTGTCGGAGTTGCTGGGTAGCAGCTGCAACTCTAAAATTGGAAATGAATAGAGAAGGTTGAAGATGATGAAAAATCTGAAGTAGACCTCCTCCAATGAATCTCCTAAGTGGAAGGCTGATCCTTACACTTGAGATCTCACCCTCCAATCAACACTGCAAAACCCCATAGCAAGTGCTCTATGAAAATAAC
The DNA here is from genome assembly GCA_034641835.2 of Pinus albicaulis. Taxonomy (NCBI): domain Eukaryota; kingdom Viridiplantae; phylum Streptophyta; class Pinopsida; order Pinales; family Pinaceae; genus Pinus; species Pinus albicaulis. The sequence continues at coordinate 692,963,311 of CM076577.1, read as the reverse complement.
GCAGTTACTAAAGCAAACTGTGCTGTAGGGGCAAAGGAATGAGTTGGCCCAATGCCAAGATCTGCAATAAGCTCCAATGGCTTCCAAAATGATCCTCCAAAGGAAAGAAAGACTCTCCCTCTGAAAAACAAGAGGTGGAAGAGGTGTTGTTACTTCTCACTGCAACACCCTGCAACACAGTATTATCCTACTTCAGGAATAACGCTGCCCTGGAGGAAGAAGCTTGGCCTCAAGCCTAGATGTGAGACAAATTAGTACAACTCCTTCAAGAGGCTTCTCAAGAAAGGATAAGGATTCCTAAGTAGGAAATCCTTGTGCTAAGCAGCACACCAACTCAGCTAAACAACCGGACTGCAGAAATGTCTAAGGATACAAGAAATCAATAATCATATCCATGAGTAACAACGGCTGCCTTGCCCTCCTTTTAAACAATTAGAGCTCCCTCTCCATGGGTCCCACTGTTTAGGGTTTCCTTCATCAAAGAAACTTCCCTCATTTTTCTCTGTGTTGTTCCACAAGATGCTTTCCACCTCCTATCTCTGCGCTATTTGACTTGGTCAAAATTGACCTTGTCTTCTTGTAAATGTCTCCTTTCACACATGAGGGTGTGAAATCTAGTTCCACTGATGATCCCCTTTCATACTCAGAGGGATTTCATCTATGTTTTTATTGTGTTTGGCCCTCCTCACCCAATTATTCAACTTACAAGTGAAATTAACAAAATTTAATATTCCAATTTATTGAAGGAAAATTTTGGAATATTACAAGAAATGTGTTTTCTTCTCACTCCTATATAACCATTCATTCATGTTGTGCAACTAAGTTTTTAATAATTGGAATATATATTTTATTTATGTTTTCTAAATTAAAAAATAATTACATTTTTAATAATTTGAATATATCGTTTTATTCATGTTTTCAAAATAAAATAAAAAATCATAAAGGAACAATTTCTCACATCGAACATAGGAATAATAAAGGATTAGATATCATTTTGCACAGGAATTTATTGTGCGAAGAAATGTGTTTTCTTTCCACTTCCTCACAAACCATTCATTTGTTGTGCAATTAAATTTTTAATAATCTCAATATATAGTTTATAGTTGGATTGAGTTACAATTGTGTTTTTAATAATTTGAATATATATTTTTATTTATGTTTTTGAAATAAAAATAATAATTATGTTTTCAATAATTTGAATATATACTTTTATTCCTGTTTTCGAAATCAAAAAACATCCTAAAGGAACAATTTCACATGTCAATCATAGGAATAATAAATGATAAGCTATAGTTTGCAGTAGTAGTAGAAGTTGATTGTGAGGAAACATGTTTTTTCTTTGCACTCCCACACAACCATTCACTTTTTAATAATTTGAATATATATTTTACTGTTGGATTGAATTAAAATTAAGTTTTTAAAAAATTCAATACATAGCTTTTAATTGTAATATGTATACTTTTGTTCCAAGTTAATATCTTTTTAGAGCCTTTTAATTGTTAATATGTCTACGTACAAACTTAGGAGTTTCGAGAATGGTATTTTGCAAGGATGCAAAAGTCATCTGAAACTAGTTTGTGTGCAAAATTGTAATATATAGGATGAAAATTTACAAAGTTTTTCTTTATATAAATGTACCCCCCACCCTCCTTGCAGAAACTCGGGAGTTCGGAGAATGGTATTGTGCGGGGATGCAAAATATGTATACAACTAGTTTGGGCGAAGAATTGTAATGTCCCGGAAGCCAGTGTGTAAAGTTTTTCTTTTCAACACTGTTTGAAGCTTCCCCACCTCGTCCACATAAGGGACCTACAACATTGGGAGGAGAACCAACGGGCTATCCACTCAGAAAATTAGCTTTTTTTATTTTATTTTAAAATGAATTGTGAGGCACTGATAAATATTGAAAATAAAATGCTCTCCACAAGAGGAATTATGTCACATCAAATCTCATTGAGATAATAAAAATTTAGAAATAATATTTCCAGAAAATTGCAATTTTTTTTTTGATTTAAAGGAAAATAGAAATATTGAGAATTTTCATGAAAATTTGGTTAAAAGTGTGCAAAAAAACTAGCAAATTATGCAGAGTCAATGCACTTTAACTGTGAGACGAATGTTATAGTCCTTGATGAGGCAAAGTCTAATAACTCTTGGCTAGTTTATATTATTAGTATTGAATTAGTTCCATAATACATATTCTTTTTCTAATGTTGTTTTTGTCTTTCGACCATTATATTTTATTTTTTGTCTCATTTTAAATAGTTTTTTAATGATGTAATAAATATTTTCATGCTTTCAATTGGGTTTAACTTAAGTGGTTGTCAGAAATTATCCTCCCCACCCAAGTTCAAGTTTTGCATGTGAAATGTTGAGATCATAATGAGTATTTTTTGTGATGTCTTTGAGCCTTATTGTGTAAGTACTCTCTGTAGGAGAAAAACATATATGTTCCTTATATGGAATATAAATATTTTTCTCATGGAAGAATAATTTTTTTTGTGTCATGTTAATGTCATGATGACTTTTCATTGATATCACTTTAGAGAATGGAAAAGTGATATTAGATCAAGTTGACATTTATGGAATGTTGTAAATGCATCGATGAAGCTAGCGAGCCAATATAAATTCAAGTGGTTCTATGAGTTTATGAGCCTGATAGCCTTTAGCAATTTACTTGTTGTGTAAATTATTCTCCCTTACACTATGGAAATATATGTTACATGGAGTAGAATGTTGGGGTAGGGATGTTATGGACCTTGTAATGATGTATTGGAGTAGGAAATAAATAAAATCCAATTGTAAGGAATAATTTTTAAGTAGTGATAGGGAATAAATGCACATCATCAATAGAGAATGTATGTTAGATAATGGTAGTTCATTAGATAATGTTTGGTGGTTTCAATTATATATAATTGGATGGTTTCTGGTTTTTTTTTCTAATTTAATGAGTGCCAAGATTGAATTATTCCAAAATTAGCTTGTAGCTAATTGGAATATTATTTTTTTATTTTATCATTTAGATAGATGAATAAATGGGTAGGGAGACCCATAAATCTCTTTGGTAGGAATAAAACCACTTCTCATGTGAATTTGGATCATTGTGTTAGTTGAATAAAGCACCTTGAGATGTGAACAGGGGCTAAAGCATGTGGACAAGTTCAATGTTGACCAAATCAACAACTTTGTTATGGAGATAGTGGAGGATTAATTGGAGTACAACACAGTAATTTAGGAGGAGTGTGTGCATAAGAGTAAATCCTTTAATGAGTGGGACCTAGGGTGAGGAAGCTCAACAAGGATAAAAGGAAGAGGATGGAATCCATTGAAGACATGATTTGGATTATTGATTTTGTGGTCTTGTATGACTATTTGCATGCTTTAGCTAATTAGCGGAGTCTATTGTGTTGTTTAGCACAAGGGTGTTCCCGAGAAGGAATCCCACCCTCATCCTTGCGGGACTTCGAGTGCCTACTCAGGAGAGGTATCTTGAGCTACATGTCCACTATCCGAAATCAGGCCAAGATTCAGCCATCATCCACAGCGCAGTCTATTCTAGGATTGTGTTGTTTTGTAGGGTTGCAGCAGTGGAGGGTTGATAGACCCAATTTCTGAGCTTGTTTTCCAATGGAGGGAGCCCCTCTTCATTTGGGAAGCTTCTGAAGAGGTTCTTAGAAATTCATTTCATCATCTGGCATCAGGCTAATCTTTTTCCATCACCTACAAGGCAATTATCTTGAGAAACTATGTTATTCTATGAAGAAGTTGTAGTGGAGGGCTTAGTGCCCCAGTTTATGAGTTAGATCTCCAGTGAAGGGACCAACCCTTCATCTATTGAGTTGATTGGGTGCTATTGTAGCTGATATATCATTCATTCAACCCCATATCAACAGTCATCCCCAGGGAATGCATAATTTAGTTAATAGGGATGTAGTGGCAACTCAAAAAGGGCCAGAAATCCAAACTTAAAATCTGGCCAAACCATTTCTGGGGTTTTCGGGTTTTTTCTAGATTTATTGAGTAGAATCTGTGGTTAAAATCTTGGATCATTCTGAGCACTCCAACAGCCTTCCACACATGGTTCCTCTTCTCAGTAGCAACAACAGTAGTAGCAGCACAATATTTCCAGTTCTTGCTTTCTTTAGTGTATTTCGTCCATCTTGTGGCTTGAGCGCATTCCATTTGGAGCATTGTGTACTTTTATTGTTGTTTATGTTTAATGATATGGCTCAGTTCTTTCTTCTAATGTTTTAATGTCTTGATGTTATATTCCAGCGTTTCTAACATTTTACAGTTTTGTGCTTACATTCTCGTTATTGCCTAGATTGAAATGTTATAAATGTTCTATATTCCTTTCTTTTCCATTTTGGAATATTACATTGAAGAAAAACATAATACTAATTTTAAGTTATTATTATATTATTGAAATTTCTTTAAATTTTTTAATGATATTGCGAAACATTCTTGTAATATATTGTAGTTATTTATTTTTATAATAATTTAAATATATTTTTATTTTTTCAAAAAATATTATTTAATAATTATATATTTCTATTTTTTATTTAATTTGTTCATTCGATCTCTCTCTCTTGATCAGGTTAAGGGCTATGCTAAGACATATAAGCAATGATTTGGAAGTGGGGTGAAGGTTGTTTCCATGCATCGCAAATCAAAGGCCAACAAAGTTGTGGAATTGTCTCAAGAATTAGTTCTTGAAGCTGACAGTTACTGGGAGAAATATATCAAATTAAAATCTGAAGCTCTAGTTGGCCGATGGGTCTTTGGTTGCTACAACGATGTTCAAATGAAAAAATGGATTGATACTTCGTGGTTCCCTCCCCTTAAATACCATCCTTGTGTTAGCGCCCTTCAAAATGGTTGGTCCACATTTCACTTTTTTGACTCCAATGGACGCAGATTTGATTCGAGGTCATCCATGGGTTCAGGGATCTTACTATTTATCATTACAATGATGGAAATTTGGTTTCTATGTTGCTATTGAGATGCCAAGGTGAAACATATTATGGGTAAAAATCCTAGGACTCCCACTTAAACTATGGACTAGAAAATCCATTACAGAGATTGCCAAATCAATTAACAAATTCTGTTTTTTAAATAAGGGGAGGCTAGGTGGAATGGTAAAACATACTTCATGGGTTCTGGTAGAAAGGCCAATGTTAGGGGGCCTTCCTGCAGAAACCGAATTATATTGGGGCTGATGTTCACACAAGAAAATTGTTTATTAATGACCTATTTCTTTTCTATGCCTTTGTTTCCATGGAATGGGACATCTCATGTATGAATGTCCATAAAGGCTCAATAGGTTTTCTCGAAGATCGAACTCCTTTGCTGATGAAGGACATCGAGTATTTTCTCGAATACACTCTACCAAATGACATGCTACCTATATTCCACTTCCCTATCATCCATAAAAAATTTCAAGGGTTCCAAACCTATCCAATCCTCTCCACCAAGCCACCCATCCCCTGTTGCGACCCAATTGTCTCCTAACATTACACATTATAATCCTGTCATCAAATCCCCATCTCTTGCAATCACTAACCCTCTGAACACCCTTTTAAATCACTCTTTTTTCCCCCTACCCCATATTCTACTCTACTTCCCATTGATCAACCACCCACATGTGATACATAATTTTTCTCCCCAATCAAATTTGGTGCCACATCTTATAGAAATTTCTCTCCATTATCATAATATTTGGAGATGGAGACCCTAGCTAGAGAGTAAAAAAAAAGGTGAAAAAAAGCCACCATGGAACCCATGTCTATAAAAAAAAAAAAAAAAAAAAAAAACCTTTGAATACCATGACAATTTCTCTCCCAGGGCCTCCCGTAAGTTGTAACTACCAGAAGAAAGAAAGGGACAAAATATAAAAATATGTCAAATTGTACCCTACTCCCATCAAAGTTAATGGAACATTTCCATTCCTCCAAAGACATTCGACCTCCACAAGTAGATCCAAATTATTTTAGGTTGGGCTACCTTGATGTAAATTTCCCTCAATATCAATTCCTTAGAGAAGAGCCACCCGAAATTGATATCCCCTAATTTCAATCTTGTCATTAAATTTCTGAGGCTTGGGATTGGCCTACAAAAAATGATCCTTCAAAAGAATAATTCAAATCTACAATGTTGGGATTGTAATTTTACGGGAATCTATGACATGCAGGGATAAGGCTTTGGGACACTTGCTTCAGATCTATCCAAAATGGTATGTATGTGCCATGAGCACGAAAGGCCTCTCTGGCAGATTGGATATCATGTGGAACCATGGATTATATCACTTCAAAGCATACAACACTATAGTATGAATAGTTACCTCTGGTGGCCGAAAAGGCTCTAAGAATCATCTCTGAATCATTAACGCTTATGACCCATTCATAAACTGGATGGACTTTTGTAATTGTGTTGATAATAGTGGTCTATTGGACCTTGACTCTGTCATTCTAGTAGCGGACCTTAACTTTTCAATTGACTGTACAGAGATATGGGGTTATCTTTGTCGTCGAGGCTCTTTCGGAAGCTATTTCATAGATATCTTCAAGAAGAAGCACCTTCGAGACATCATGTCTGTCCCATTGGGCCCTACTTCGAGGAATATAAGGCGAGATGCATAGGGTTGGGTGAAACCCCTTCATGGATTCTATGTACTTGTTACTTTAGAAAAAAATCTAAATGATATGCAATATTTTATCCTCCCAATCAAAATATCTGATCACTTCCCTACCTTGTTGAATTGGTGTGAAAATACTCATAAGGTAACTCCATTCAAATTTAATCATTTTTGGTTGAAGGTTCCAAACTTTGTTTCTCTCGTACTTTCGACTTGGCAGTTCCCCTATGAAGAATTGGCTCATTATATGATGGACACTATCAACCATAAGTCGCGTATACTAAAATAGAAGGTCAGACTATGGGCTAATAATAAGAAGTGGGAGAAAATCCAAGAACTCATTCTGATTGATCAACAGGGAAAAATTTTAGAGGACCCCATATCACCTAAATACTTCTATGACATGAAAAAAAGGGTATCCTTCAGTTGAAAATCCGAACATAAAAAATTCTACTCTATCTAACCAAACACTTACAACAAAAGAGCAGAATATTATGGGTGAAAGAAGGAGATAAGAACAACATATTTTTTCACAATCAAAATTCCTGGAGATGGAAAAAAAAAACTCGATTTGGAGCATAAAATCAGCATCGGGTGAAATATTGACCAAACAATCGGATATTGAAGAGAAGGCTAGAAGTTATTTCAACAATCTATATTTATCTAGGGCTCAGGGTCCATTTTGAAAACAAATGGAAGTGTGTGACATGTTTCCCACTTGGTCTCGTCTAGAGAAAAATAATCATATGGATTGGCCTTTCTATCTAGTGGGGTTCTTCGATGGTGCTTCCTCCTTTGACTCTTGTGGATGTGGTATGGCCATCCACACTAGCACTGAGCGATTTTTTAGATTCCATTGGTAATGTGGCCTGGGAATCAACACCCGAGACGAACTTCTTGCACTTTGTGGGGTCCTTCATTGTGCAATTTGGCTTGATCTCAGGTCCCTTCGTTTTTTTGAAGACTCCAATTTAGTTATTGAATAGGAAAACAACATGGGCTCCTTAAATTCTGCAGCTCTCAATCCATGGAAGCTCCACAGCAAAGCTTTGTATGTTGTTTTCCTACATTTATCTATCCAACACATCAACAGAATTCAAAACAATGAAGTCGGTCACCTATCAAAAATGGATTACAGCTTTGTCACGGATCAGATTATCTTCACTGAGTTCGACCTTGGTATACTTATAGGGGAAGGTATCATACCTATATAAAAAGATCTCACCACTCACTAGGATACTCTGCTCCCATGTTTCCTTTTTGGGTTTGATTGGTTTTTGTTCCTATGTACTATTTTAAATATGTAATATTTTTTTTTGGTGGCTGCTATGTCTTATATTAGATTCTTTAGCAGCGGTCAATGCTGTTATCTAAGTTTTTAGAACCGTCTCGGTTACCATTCATGATGTATGGATTGACTCTAAGCATTTTTTTGTTTTCTCTGCTTTTAGATTGCCATGGAGAATTTATCTTCTTAGATACACGTACGTCATACTTAATAGAAAGCGTTTTTCTTTGCGGAAAAAAAGAAAGAAAGAAAGAAGAGCATAATTTAAACTTTAAAACAAAAAAATAAAGCGTTTTTCTTTGTGGAAAAAAAAGGCATAATTTAAACTTGAAAAAAATAAATCAAGCGCATTAGTTAGAGGGGAAGGGATCGTAATCTCACGACACGCTGAATCTGGACCGACACGTCCTGTGACGTCTGGGTACGTCGTTTCGCGGAGTTCATTGTAATTCAATATTTATGACAACAAATCTTCAAACATTATTTTCAAAACATTGTTCTGGATTTGAGCGAATACAAAATCAGTAAATCCAGAGCGTTTCTGTTTTCTTGGTACCTTCGTCCATTCTAAGTAGTTTGGGTTTCAGCTTGACAACATTTTATTGGTTAGAGAAAAAAAGACAAAAAGTCATGGCGGCGGAATCAGGCTCCCAACAACACCAGGAATTTTATTTCGTTGCATACCCATTTTTGGAGTTGGCTGAGTCGGAAAAGGTCGAGAGAGAGTTTGCACAGTATCGTAGATTCCGCTCTCAGACAATTGACACCTTAAGAGCCAAAAGGGTAATAAAAACTTATTCTCTGTAATTCTATGTCATTATATTTAAACAAACTTTCTGTTATTCATATATTCGACTATAACAATATGGGCTCACTTGCTCTGGTTGCTTCGTTGCAGGTAGAAAGGAAGGAAGTTCTGGAGAAAATAAAGCCTCTTTTTGATGAGGAAAAAGCGATAAAGGAACGGTGCAACGAAATAAGTAATAGGTTGTCGGAGTTGAAATTCAATTTCAAGAATGTAAGAGTGCCAAAAGATGCGGGCGAAAACCCTAATATTTGCTCATCTGAACCCGAGATTGATCGAGCGGTATGGCACTTCTTCTTTAATTTGCTGCTCAATATCACCTTGAAGTTTGATTCTACTTGAAAATTAAATTGTTGATGACAACTTTCTTCCTATGCTTTTTATGCAATTTTAGGTTAGAAAACTAGAGTTACAATATAAGGAAGGGCGCAATACGCGAGTAGAAGAGAACCACATTCTGAAACAGATAAAAGACCTCGAGAAATCAAGAGGACAAGTTTTGAGCGTTGAAGATTGGAATTTGAAGAGGAAATTGAAAGATATTTGGAATGAGAAAAATGTGTTGCGTGACATTGATTCAAAAATTCGCTCTCTTGAGAAAGATATCCAATTTTATAACTATTCCATGGACAAGCTCTCTCCAGTTCTCGATGAACTACGTACTCGTCGATATCAAAACGCACGTTTTTCAAACTAAACCCATCGATTTTAATATTACCATCTAATTGAATTGAAGTCGTTAATTTATATTCCATAATAGTAATTTGCATGACTTCCTTTTCTGCAGAATGAGTTTTCTTTGCAACAGTGGGCCGTAAGGGATGATGCGATATTTGATTTCTACAGGGACAACAACAACGTTTCTGAGCTGGAGAAGAGGTCAAGACTTGAGGTATATCCTATTTTTATCTTGGTTTTCTATTACGCTTTCCAACTTCGTAATATATAACAAGAGAAACTAAAATGCATATTCATTCAATTGCAGGTTGAAAAGTTCATGAAATTGTGGAATGAAAATAAAGAGTTTAGGGAAGAATATGAACGAAGAAAGTTGAGCAATCAACAATATTCCTCTGATGCCAATGTTACAGAGAGCAACAGAACCGAATAGTAAACTTACTAATTTGTTAATTACAATATTCTTGAAATAAATTCCAGATCATTTTTTCCATGTATTTAAGAGCGCCTTAGGGAAATTGTGAATGGAATTTTTTGTTTAACTTTTTCAACAAAATTATTAAATCATAACCATATATGATTTGCAAAGTTCCTAAAATATGAAAGATATAATTATCTTTCTATTCAAAATAATGTCTGCAATATGTGAAATGGATATAAAATATAGAAAAATTAATAAATGTAAATGAACTATATTTATTTACGATTAAACTTGCGTTGCTGTATAACATATGTTTTGAACTGTAACTATTCAGAAGACTTGTGAAAAAATAAGTTTTACTTTACGTTGAATATTTCTTATGATTATAAGATGCTTGATATTTTATCGTTTTAGTTAAATCATATTTAGTATTATTTAGCTCTTGATGTTTATATTATTAGTTAAATATATATAAGATGTTTGGTAATAGTATTACTGTATGTTTAATATTAAGTATTTTAGTTTTCTTAAGAAAATTAAGATTAATTTCATTTATAGTGAAATGGTGAAGACTACATTTTGTATATACGCTTCAAAAATGTGTATAAACAACCACTAACAAAATAAATGCATATTAGAGAATAATAAAACACACTACAAAAATTGTAGTGCAAAACTATATTGCTAAAAGCAGGAAAAAAAAACAAAAATATATAACATTATATAATGTTGTTAAAAAACTTAAGGCATAAAAACATCAAAATTAATTTGTTTTCAAATTTGATTGATGCATGGGCTCACCTGTTGTAATTTAAAAAATTAGGAGTTATTTAAATTTCATATATGACAAATTAGAGAACCCCCTCCCCCGTCATTAAATATCTGATAGGCAAGGGGGATTTGAAGTGATGTCTCTACCATCCATTGTAATTGGATCTCTTAATTCACCTTAGAAGGATCGTGTTGTTTATTTAAATTTTGGTGTTTTATAGTATTCTAGCTCTAAGTTCCCTTAGGGTTCAAGTCCTTGATCTTGTACCATGGTCATATGCACGAGGGATCTGAAAATAAGGTGTTGTGACCAATTTGGTGGCTTTGAGTGCTGAAATTTTATATCAAAACTATTGAAGTGACTAAAGTATCGGTGGGAAAAGTTAAAGGAGATGCATCTATATAAGGTAGAATAATGAAGTGAGAGAAATATTTCCCATGCAAATCAATGAGAAAATATACATTAGACATGAAGAATAATAGAGTTAGTGAGTAATGACAAGAGAGTTTCGTTTTTGCAAAATAAATGGAAATTGAATGTTATGTTGAAGAGATTTGAGTGAGAATAGCAAAAGGTTTATTATGTAGAGTGTGTAAGAATAGTTTTCATGATATGTGGAGATGCAACATAAAATATGAAATATAAACATAAAATATGAAATATAAATATAAAATGTAAATAATTGTTTTGTAGAAAACAAATTGAATTGAGAGCAAATCTGATATTTAATAATTTTGTCTTTAGTATTTTAAATTAAAAATCTTCAAATATGAGTTTGAAAATGTATGAAATAAGGGTTATGATAGGCTACGTAAGTTGGCTCTTAAACATCAGGGGTGTTATACTCAATTTTTTCTAATATGGTTAATATGCTTGCAAACCAAATCAATCCACATGTGTGAACACCTTGTCATCATCCTTAGACAAAGCCCTAAGCATGACCTTTCCAAATCCCTGATTTGTTGAGAGTGACTACTTCCATTTAGTGATTTTATGTCCAAGAACACCTTGTCCCTTTAGGGACCTACGTTCAGTAGCAAGTTTCTTCCTTCTACACTAACGCTAATCAACAATCGGTTCTCCCTTGTTGGGGTTACGGTAATTCTAGAAATTAGGGAAAATTAAAAAGAATCTTGAAGCTTCCTCTTTCTGAAGCTTTTGGGAGTTTTTTTTAACCATTTACCTTATAAGAAATTAAAATGATATATGCTCCTCCTTTGGATACTTCACCTCTTATCCCTTGAGTTCATCCTCTCATCTTAAGTGGATCTTGAGCCTAGGCTGGTGAATGGATAAGAATTTGTAAACTACTATATTTCCCTTAGTGGTTTCCTTTACCTTATCCCTTGTTTCACCTCTTGAACATACTGTCATTGCCTCACTCATCTTAGATTGACCCTAGGAAGACCTTTCATTGAGAATTGATTTGATTTTTTTGTGTCGAAACTTGTCTAAATCTTGATCAACACACCCCCTAGTTTGGAGATAGAGTGTTCCAGTGCTCTCTAGTATTCTCTACACCTTTGCTACAGAGCATTGGTACCCTTTCAATAGTTACACTAACCCCTCTTTGATGCAAAAAAATTCCATTTTGTGCTTTTTTCTTTCACTTTATCTACTCCAGCTGGTTCTCCTTGTGTCCCTAAGTATGTGTTGGTCTCTAAAAAGCTTTCATCTTGTTTGATTTTGGGTTTTTTTTCCTTTCAATAATGTTATTGGAAAATTGATTGTTTGATCGTTGATTGCTTGATTGTTGATTGCTTGAAAAGTTTCTTTATCAGTTATTTAACAAGTATCTTTGTTTTCATATTGGAAATTGAGTGGATCAAAAAGAAAAATAGCATGAATTTTTCATTGCATTTAGGGTTTTGTGTGTGAAATTGGAATTAGGAATAGTTTCATTAGGGGAATTGATTTAACAATTTTGTTTGTTGCGTCTTGTATGCGGCATCACTTGTAATATTCCCAAATTTTCACATTATGTGGAGGGACCCATAATCCTCAATAAGAATAAATATCCACTTTATGTGTATGAATGTGGATTAATTTAGCCTAGATCTGCAAAAAGAGGTAGTTGAGCAACTACTAATGTGAATGAGATTGGAGATCATGTCTCATTTAATGAGAAAGATAATGGAGGGTTCATTCAGTCAACTAAGATCTTCAAGATGTCAAACAAAGGATCATTGAGAATTCATGATCAAGTGATGGAGGATCATGTGCATATGAAGCACAGATGATGGTGGAGGTGTACATTGCACCTAGACTGTTTGGTTGATTTGGTCAAACATCGCAGTCCCACTTGGAGGAACTTGTCCACATGAGACTGCACAGTTGAGATTAGGGCCAAGGCTTGAGGGGGTGCAATCATTATAAAGGAGATGAAGGAAAAGGTGAAAGGCACCTTGGATTATTTGAAGTATGATCTTTTAGATCTGGAATTTTCAAGTGACATTCCACTGTATTCTTGGGCTGTTTTGCAAAGATTGCAGGTGTTGTTTAGCACAGGGTGTTCTTGAGTGGGAATCCCACCTCTTTCTTTGAGTGATCTCTAAGGAAGAGGATTGTACTTCATTATACATTAGGCTTTAAGTGACATTTCCTTTTTCTACTTTTTGCAGAACATTCATATTCAGAAATCTGCATTTTTCTGAAGATCAATTTGGAAGGTGGAAGTTGTCTTCAGTACTTCAGCTGGAGAACAAGGTGAGGGATTATTCCCATCACTAGGGCTTATATATCAGCACTAACAGAGCCACATTGTATATTTGGCATCAGGCCAAAATTTATTGACCTCCTAGCAGTTGTATTCCCTTCATGAATAACACTGTCCATATTGTAGATTTGAAAGGAGGAAGGAAGTTGCTAGTACTTCAGCTAGCAATCTAGTGGAGGATCATTCCTCCACATTGCCATCAGTCTTGCCATCAGCCTGGAGTTTATTGCAGCATATTTCAGTAGGAAGAAGGCCTCTCTCTCCCTCGTAGCGCAGTTGTTGGAGGCAGTTGTGTTGCAGCAGTTGCAATCATTATTGGAGGATTGCGAAGTTAGATCTAGAGCTTCTAGCTCATAGATCTGAGGAAGGGATCAGCCCTTCAAGCCTAGATCTGATATGAGCACACATTTTAGCCAGCTATTATTCAGATCTAGCTTCAGATCTGTATTTCCCAATAGACCAAGGATCAAACCCTAGGGAGGTGATTTTTCTAAAGTTGTAGATATGGAAAATCCTTTCTGGGTTATCCTGGGAATCCATCACATTGGCCAAATCTTGAATCTTCACATCATCAAAGCTCCAGTTTTGAGTAGATATACATTTCTCTTTTCAGCTAGCAACCATATGTTTATATTCTACTGAAGGGACAGCGCAGGATTTACTGCAGAGCCTCTCCAGTTACATTGTACCTATTGGATGCATGTTTTTAGGGTGATCCTAGCTCATCTCTTTGGCTAGATCTACCTGTATTTTGTACTTGTGAAATTGAATCATTTCCAATATAATAAAATGGCTTAACTCTTTCTGCATATTCTGATTTGTACTTAGATTTATTTTTTATCTTGTTGTAAGTTCTTATATTATGTGAAGTATTACTGCATTCTCCCTTTTGGGATATTACAATGGTATCAGAGCATGATCTTTGGCTCATCTTGTGGACACTTCATTTGGTGCATTGAAAGAAGAACATATAGATGAGATCTATCATGGAGGATGAGAAATCTGTCACTCATTGATTCAGATTCATGCAAGATCTCTCCAAGGAGGTCAATCAAATGAAGGACGAAGAACGTAGAGAAGATCCAAGAAGAAGATGTGATGAGGAAGGTACTTCCTATCAACAGCAAAGAAGACTGGAGAATCCTAGATCTCTTTAATAGATCCACTATGCCCACTTTCTTTGAAGAAGGTGAGAGGTATAGAAGTGAAGAAAGGAATGAACCTGAGACTCATGAGACTCTCAGTTTATATCTTGAAGAGTATAAAACACAATGTAGAGCTTTCAAGGAGAAACTAACTCTCCAACAATTCTTCCAGATTAAAGAAGAAAGAGGATCCTATAGTAGCAATAGAAGGAAGAGGCATAAGAGTGGTGCCCAAAGGTTGTTTAAATTGCAGCACTTCATCTCTTAGATGAAGCAGAAGATTGGTGGTTTGGGCACCTAGAGCATGCAAAGGTGACCAAGTATTCATATTTCTTTCACAAGTTGAGGAAGAAGTTTGATGTGGAGAAAACAGAGATGTGCTACAAAGAGAAATCTCTCAAGGAAACCAAGGAGAATGTCAATCTTGTCACTTTGCACAAGTGGTCACTACTTTCACCACCTGCTGTAGGAGTACTTGTATCTGGAGAAGAGACACTTGCATTTTTGCAAGGTAGTCTTGAGCCCTTGACATATGGAGCCCCATGCATGGATCAAGAGATGCATGAGGAAGAGGAGGAAGATACCAGCGCTGGTACACTTAAAGAAAAGAGGCCATCACTCTTACCAGCAGTTGGAGACATTATTATCCTGGTTGGAGGAACTCTTGTTTTCTGTCAAGAGGTTCCCACATATCAGTTGATCCAAGGTATGCATAAAATATCAGCACCTATTGTTTCAAGATCCATGCATAAACAAGGATTAAAACAAAATGTTGATTTGAAGCAAAGACATATCACAGTGCAGAGGACCCTTGATCTAATCAAGGAGGAGATTGAAAACTATTCTTGTTCATCATTGTTGAGCTACATTCAACCCTTTGAGTTGAGATGTAGAATTTCAGAAAATGGGATTAACATTTTCCTATGTACCATGACTGATTGTGAAATCAGTGTTGTAACTTGCTTTGAGACAGTGCATGTATCACCCTGCATATCTACAGTGTTGACACATAGTAGTTGTGATAAATAAAGGGCTTCATCATTATTGGAGCATTCTGCAGGTAGATTCACTCATGAAGCAATGGAAGAAAAGATGACAAATGGTAGACATTTTGATATGAGAAGCATTTTCTCCCTTCTAGATGACCCTTTCTCAATGAGCCTTTCACTGCTCAAAGAGAAACTTCTACTTGCAGCAAATCCAAAACTTCTTTGGTTTTGTAGGGCCTTTGATGGAGAGAGAATCTCATTGACAGATCTCATTAGAGATGCATTTCAACATTTCAGGGAATGCAAAGTTCTTCAAAAGTTTGGGAAGGATGGAATTCTACAAAGGGAGGATGCCATGATTATGCAGTACCTCATTCATCATCCACATGGGAGTGAATGGGTGAGGATGATAAACAAGGGGTTGCAAAACAACTTGCATATTTGTATGGGCTAGCATGCTTGGTTAGGTTGGTTGCCATTGGGAGATTTTTGTCACTCTCCAAAGGCACCTATTTTTATAATCCATGCCTTGAAAAACACATATGAGATGAGGAAGGAGCCATGGTTGCGTTGGTTGCTCTTGGGTGAGTATGGATACCACCCCATAGTTCATGATTTTTTGATTCATGCCTTGGGTATCAATGATAGTATGCAGCAAAAGAAGGCATGTTCATGTTGGTTTCACTTGAGAGAGTTTGGCCACCACATGACATCTCCTATGTTTATGTGTTTTGTATTGTGTAAAATTTGGCATAATGATCTCATGATTTGCATTGATGATGTTTCTTTGTATTGGGATGATGTGACACCTCATCGGTCCATTAGTATGCTTTTGCTTCATGATGCACATAAGGAGGAGAGAAGGCATCAAGATATCTTGTTGCTTTGGTTGCTTATGGGGGAGTTTGGCTTGACCATCTTACACTGAAGAGATGGAGGGTGGTAGCAAAGGGCCTTACTCTGGTGGTTATTGTTAGGAGAATATGGTTTGACATCTTTTTCTAACCATATTACTTATGCCCTTCTTATTTTTCATAACTTTGAAATGATGAAGTTTGGATCCAACAAGGCTAAGTATGGGAGCATATCAATGCTCAATCTAGTTCATGAAACATGGGATGAAGGAGTGTATTGTATGATGAAGCTTTTCCTTTGTGGAAAGAGTCACTTTATTTTATGTCTCTCATGTATTGTTGATGATGTTGGACATCACATTGTTTTCACTTGGTATTTCATGATGGAAGGAGGACATCTAACTAAACAGTTGGAGGTCATTCATTATGTTTTTAAAAGACAACTTTGGAACCAAACATACATAACCTATTGCAGAAAATGGAGGAATCCTTCCTTATGTGGATGCCATATGGAGGGGAATATATGGCCTTGCATCTACTTTTGGAGTTGCTTGAGGACAAGCAACATTTTTCTGGGGGGGACTGTAATATTCCTAAATTTTCACATTATATTTGGAATATTAGAGTCCTTGATTTTCTTAATGAATTAAGTAAATAAAAGGGTGGAGGATTAATTTATCCTAGATCTGCAAAAAGAGGTAGTTGAGAAACTACTAATGTGAATGAGATTGGAGATCATGTCTCATTTAATGAGAAAGATCATGGAGGGTTGATTCAGTCAACTAAGATCTTAAAGATGCCAAACAAAGGATCATTGAGAATTCATGATCAAGTGATGGAGGATCATGTGAAAATGAAGCACACATGATGGAGGAGGTGTACATTGCACCTAGAATGTTTGGTTGATCTGGTCAAACATCGTAGTCCCACTTGGAGGATCTTGTCCACATGAGACTGCACAGTTGAGATTAGGGCCAAGGCTTGAGGGGGCTCAATCATTTTAAAGGAGATGAAGGCAAAGGTGAAAGGCATCTTGGATTATTTGATGTATGATCTTTTAGATCTGGAATTGTCAAGTGACATTCCACTACATTCTTGGGATGTTTAACAGAGATTGCAGGTGTTGTTTAGCACAGGGTGTTCCTGGGCAGGAATCCCACCTCTTTCTTTGAGTGATCTATAAGGAAGAGGATTGTAATTCATTATACATCAAGATTTAAGTGCCATTTCCTTTTTCTACTTTCTACAAAACATTCATATTCAGAAATTTGCAGATTTCTGAAGATCAATTTGGAAGGTGGAAGTTGTCTTCAATACTTTAGCTAGAGAATAAGGAGAGGGATTATTCCCACACTGGGGCTTATAGATCAACACTCCCAAAGCCACATTTCATATGTGGCATCAGGAAAATTTTTTTTGACCTCCTAGCAACAATATTCCCTTCAGGAATAACGCGGTCCATATTGCAGATCTAAAAGGAGTAAGGAAGTTACTAGTGCTTCAGCTAGCAATCCAACGGAGGATCATTCCTCCACATTGCCATCAGTCTTGCCATCAACCTGGAGTTTATTGCAACATATTTTAGCAGGCAGAAGGCCTCTCTCTCCCTCACAACGTAGTTTTTGGAGGCAGTTGTGTTGCAACAACTGCAATCACTATTGGAGGATTGAGAAGTTAGATCTAGAGCTTCTAGCTCATAGATCTGAGGAAGGGATTAGCCCTTTAAGCATAGATCTTATTTGAGCACACATTTCAGCCATCTATTCTTTAGATCTAGCTTCAGATCTGTATTTCCCAGCAGACCAAGGATCGAACCGTGGGGAGGTGATTTTTCCAAAGTTGCAGATCTGGAACATCCTTTTTGGGTTATCTTGGGAATCCATCACATTGGCCAGATCTTGAATCTTGGCATCATCAGAGCTCCAGTTTTTAGTAGATTTGCATTTCTCTTTTCATCCTACAACCATATGTTTATATTCTGCTGAAGGGACAACGCAGTATTTACTGTAGAGCCTCTCCAGCTACATTGTACCTGTTGGATGCATGTTTTTAGGGTGATCATAGCTCATATCTTTGGCTAAATCTACCTATATTTTGTAATTGTGTAACTGAATCATCTCCAAAATAATAAAATGGCTCAGCTCTTTCTGCATATTCTAATTTGTACTTAGATTTATTGTTTATCTTGCTGTAATTTCTCATATTGTCTGAAGTATTACCGCATTCTCCCTTTTGGGATATTACATCACTTTTGTTCTCTTCCCTCCCCTATATAGATTTTTATTGAAAAGAAGATTTTATTTCATCATGCTATATTGCATGTTTAGGGTATTCAAGTGAAATTCATGGTGAGCCTTGAAAATTGAAACATAATTCAAGATAAACCTTAAAATTTATTGAATCAATCTTAAGGATAATTTGAAACATTAATGCAAAACATCTATAGCTCTAGGCTAGAGACGTGTTTTAGCGTCTATGAACATAGGATCTATCACTTTTTTCTAGTGTTGCATTTAGGGGGTGATATCCCATTCCACGTACGTAAGTGTATCGAATCGGTCTCCATGTATGTTTGGGCATATTGTATGGTGCTCCTTGCATGAAAATTATAGGGAACAATTTCATCGTATGGTTATGCATTAGGCAACACTAACATAGACTAAAATTCCCTGTACCATCGAGTATATTTTAGAAGTCCACCATAGATTGTTATTCTCACCTTAGGTAAATGAGTCAGTTTCCTTGTATAGTGTGATACAATGAACACAACATTCATGGATATTTCCTAATCATACTTAAATAATTAGTACTCTAAGGTGGTATATTGCAGTTCATAGTTTCTTGGTAAACCTTTATGCCTATATTACCTTGTTTGATTTATTTTTGTTGTTAATTTCTAAAATTTATTAAACCAACATGGAAGAACAACCCCCTCAACCTCGTCATTTGCATACTTAAGGAGCTACTACTTTTGTTCCTCCACATGAAATTGATCCACCAGAACCATCCTTTCCTGTGATTACTTAACTTGATATTACCTCTCCATTGGCTGGTGAGTCTAACATAGTCAAAACATAAGCACCTCAAATTTATTTACCTATGGTTATTAAACTTGATTATACTAAATCAGAGACAACATAACATGATGTACCTTAGTTATATACACCTATTACTTCATGACCTTCCTCTTCTCTTCCCCCGTCTCAGACTCAACCACCTCCTATATATCTTGGACCCGATGGTGAAACGCTTCCACCTAGTATTGTGAGTATTAAAGAGATTTACTAGGCAGAGCCTCGACCCTCCTCTCGTATCCATTTGAGAGGGACTGATATTTATCATTCCCATCCTTTTCATTCTCCCTAAGCTCCATTACAATCTCCTTTTTATGGATCTTTTCTTTTCAACTCACCCTTGAATTTTCTGCAACAATCTTCTTTGGGATAGTTAACCAAGATTGGATTTTTTATGGTTTCTCTGTCTATATATACTACTATGTCTGAGACAACCTAGGTTGCAACTTAATCCATGTTTGTAACATCACTAGAGACACATTTTTATGGTGGCTCATCCATCCCTCTCGGTTACCAATCATTATCTCTTACCTTATCTACCGCAACATCCAATCCATGGACCTCTCCCATGTCATATTATTCTAGAATCCCATTTGGAACTTCTTTGATGAGTGATACATAGTATGCTCTCCCTACTCCATTTACTCATATAGTTAAAGAATAGGTTGGTCCTTATCTCAGTTGGTATGCACATCTACAATATCCCAATCAACCTCTTATTGGGAACCCTCCTCTTTGGGGGCAGTTGCCTCCATATAGCCCTCCACTTTCGACGGGGCAGAAACCTGTTGCAGGGATAATTCCATCTCAAGTTATCTCTTAACCTCATATGAGTCCATCACATTTGGGAATGGGTGCTAATGTTTGGTAACCTACCATGCCCATACAACCTAGTTAATGTAAGCTCAAAACCTATTCAATCTCAAGTTAATGTAAGCTCAAAACCTATTCAATCTCAAGTTAATGTAAGCTAACCTTTACATATTTCATATTTAACCCAACCTCTTCTGTTGTTACCTATTGCCTCTCAAGCCATGTATACTTAGTTTTTTCAAGGCAACTTACAATCACAATAGTTTGTAAAATCTATTCCTCAAATTCAACTGGTTCAGAATGTATATGGTATGAGACATGCAAAACCTAACCAATCTTATGTTGGGATGGTAAAAAATCCCATAGGGAAACAAATATCAACCATATCAAGGTATCCCTAAAACACCTTACAGTGAACAAATCCAAACTTAGTCGTTTCAACCTTTATAAGGTTATCCTGGAGCTGGGAAACAAGGTTATGTGCATTCTTCTTACCAAAATCCTCCCTATACCAAACAACAGATACCTATTGCTCAGGTTATTCCATCATCCCCAAGGTATGCTCCCCTAAACCTCAATAGATAGTTACCATTCATAACAACTCTTGAATTTTCAGATCTGACCACGATCACCAATGATCCCATTTCTCATTCCCCTTGGTGGCTGACGATTCCTACCAAATTTCCTAGCGATATCCTTAAATTCAATGGAAATACTGAAGAAGACCCATCTACGCACTTCGTGACTTATCATTTTTGGTGTTCTTCGAACTCTCTCAATGATGACTTTCTTCATTTGCATATTTTCTAGTGCATACTCACCAGTACGACAAACAAATGGTATATTGAACTACCATGAGTTTTGGTCAATAGTTTCAGTGCCTTGGCTTCCACATTCCTAACATATTTCTAGTTACCCATTCAATATGAGACTTGAACTGAAATTTTAAACAATTAAAAACAAACTGATGCCACTCACATCTTTGATCATATTCATGAGTGGCAGAGTCATCCTCATTTGGTTAAAACTTTTGTTCCTAATCATTTGTTAAATGAATGGTTCATTAAGTCTCTGTTACCATCCATCACATAAGGCATTACCAAGGGTGTAGTCTTCAACAAAGAGAAAGTAATTTCTTGTGCCCAATATTTGGATCTTATGTATACCCAATCCAACACACTCTATGATAAAATACCAAACTCTTCGCAAAATTTCAATAACGTTCCCTAACCTCCTTGTAAATAATCACATGTCATCGACAGCATGATTTGTTTAATCAGTCAGCAATCAACAAGTAAACCATCTATTTTGGCTCTTGTTGTGGTTGCTCAAATCCCTCCTTCCACTCATGTGGCTTCTAGTACTGAGATCAATGCCATTCAATATTCCAAAGAAAAATCTTAGCAACCAGGAAGTAAGAAGAAAGGAAAAGGTAAAAATAAGAAAGATAACTCTCTGTAGGATTAAAAAAACAACCAGTCTTCTAAAGAAAAGAGGAAACCTCATTATCCATGCTTGATTTGTAATGAGGATAATTTCACTCATCATTGTCCACATCCGATGAAAGTGAATCAATTCCTTAAATCATCCGCTACACTTGTTTTGTTGACAGATTTGTTTCCCAATCAAGAGAGAAATATGGTTGCTCGGGATCTCGCTTCCTCTAACTTGGTTTTGATGCTTTCCTCTCCGAAGCCAAAAAATGATGTTATGGTGGCCACCCAAAATAAATACTACGGAAATTTGAATCCCTCGACTATTCATGCTACTGAATAACCTGCTAGTTTGACTGCATCTTCATCAGATCTCGTTCCAAATTCATTTCCTACCGAATTGACGATTAATCCTCCTAAAGGCATTATCCATTAATCTAAATTCAACCCTCATGCAAGAGATGCCCAAATTAAAATAGTTAAGGATCTGGTTCAGGACCCTTGAACTATGTCAGCTCTTGAGGTGTTAAAAATTTGTCTAACCAAAAAGAAGTCTTTTCTTTCTCCAATTGTATGTATTAATCCTTCGAATTCCAACCTAGTATTTTTTAACCATGGGAATCATACACCTTGACTTCCATCCCAATTATATTTCATGATTCAAGTTGTTATTTGAGGTAAGAATATACATCGTTCCATCATGGACAAAGGGGCCTCAATCAGTATCATGTCTCTCTCTTGTTGGAAGGTCATTTGTTACAGAAGAGGCTTCAAGCCTTGTGGAATTTTCAATTCGTTACAAGTAGAATTAGGTGGAAAGAAGGTTTCAGTAGAAGTCCAATTTATTGACAGGTTGTTAGATTATAACCTTCTAATGGGTCATACATGGGTTTATGATTTCTTTCCATCATAAGGGAGGAGTAATAGCCATTTATCAACTCAGTTTATTCGACACTAATTCTAAATTTACTCAAAGTGTCCCTCTTGTGGGAAAAACCCCACACCCATATGAACATGTCAGGGTAGGACTTCTTAAGGATTCTTCCCTCATGGGAACCTTTTCTCTTCCTCCTTCTTACGGAAACCCTAATCTATTTTCCCATGTAAACATGATGTACAGGCTTGTACTACTCTAGATAATCTTTAGGTAGTTCCAGATGAGTCCAATATTGATGCTCTTGGTAACTGCACTCAGTTCCATTGAGCCTGACTATGAATATATATTTAGCTTGTGTGGTACATTCTACCCTCTCTTGTTTGATTAATTAGGTTTATCCATTCTTTATATTACAACTCATCCTCTGATTCCTTCTCTCTTACATTTACTACTAATGAGAGCATCTTGAATATCATGATGCCAAATGATGCGTCATGAAAAAATCATCATCATCGTTCCTCCTTTCCAGATTCCTTCAATGATAATATTCATGAACTATATCAGCCTAATATTTTTTATATGTATATGAATTCCCTATCCATCCATGGTGTCAATTCTGAGAAGAATTTGTTGAACATTGAAGAGACTATCCCTCTCGAGATTTTGATCAAATCCAATATTATTGAGAACGTATATATCACTGTGTCTTGCTATTCCGATGAGATCAAGAGCTATAAATACCTTTTTCCGAGAGTTTCAAGATTTTTTCTCTTGGTCTTATGAAGAGATATCAGGCATCGATCCAAACATCATAGTACATGAAATTAAGACGTATCCCAATGGTAAACTAGTATGAAAGCACCTCCATTAGGTCCATACCAAGAAGGCTACTACTATTAAAATTAAATTTTAAGAACTTCTACGTGCTAGTTCCTTATACCTAGTACCTCTAACTGATTAGTTAAAAAATATTGTTCTTGTCATGAAGAAACAAGGAATAATTCGTGTGTGTTTTTTGTCAATCATGCTTTTCTTAAGGACATATATCCTACCCTGTTCATTGACCAGATTTTTGAGGATCATGCTGGTTGTGAAATATTTTCGTTTATGGATGGATTTTTCGACTATATCATAACACATTCTCCTCGCTGACCAACATAAAACTGTATTTTTTTGTCCCTAGGGCACATTTGAATATCAAAATATCCCTTTCATAATGGCATCCTCACCTAGGAAATCCTATGCAAAAAGGGGTTTCAATGCCATGGAAAATGTAGCCACTGATTTTATTTTGGAGAAGACACTTTTCACCTCTTCATCCTTTGCCCCTTTGCCTCTTCAGTGTGGAATGGGGTGCTCCATATGATAAACTCTCATGCTACTTGGGAGGGTCCATACATTACCTCTTTCCTTGGTCAGTGGACACTGGACCATATACCACATTGCACTTTGAATTTCTTTATTATTTGGGGTATTTGGGGTTCCTATACCCTCCTATCAACTTTGTCCTCTTCCTGCTAGGGACCTTTGGCCTTCCTATCTAGTGGGGTTCTTCGATGGCGCTTCCTCCTTTGACTCTTGTGGATGTGGTATGGCCATCCACACTAGCATTGAGCGATTAGATTCCCTTGGTAATGTAGCGTGGGAACCAACACCTAGGACGAACTTCCTGCACTTTTTGGGGTCCTTCATGGTGCAATTTGGCTTGATCTTAGGTCCCTTCGTGTTTTTGGAGACTCCAATTTAGTTATTGAATGGGAAAACAACATGGGATCCTTAAATTTTGCAGCTCTCGATCCATGAAAGCTCCACATCAAAACTTTGTCTGTTGTTTTCCTACATTTATCTATCCAACATATCAATAGAATTCAAACAATGAAGGCGATCACCTATCAAAAATGAGTTGCAGATTTGTGGAGGATCAAATTATCTTCACTGAATTTGACCTTGATATGCTTGTGGGGAAGGTATCATACCTATATAAAAAGATCTCATCACTCACCAGGATACTCTACTCCCATGTTTCCTCTTTGGGTTTGGTTGGTTTTTGTTCTTCTGTAGTATTTTAAATATGTAATAATTTTTTTTTTTTGTGGCTGCTATGTCGTATATTAGATACTTTTAGCAGCAGTCAATGTTGTTATCTAAATTTTTAGAGCAATCTCTGTTACCATTCATAATGTATGGATTGACTCTAAGCATTTTTTTTTCTTTTCTCTGCTTTTAGATTGCCATGGAGAATTTATTTTCTTAGATACATGTACTTCATACTTAAAAGAAAGCGTTTATCTTTGTGGAAAAAAAAATCATAATTTAAACCTAAAACAAAAAAAATCAAGCGCATTAGTTAGAGGGGGAGGGATCGTAATCTCACGACACATGCTGAATCTGGACCGACACGTTCTGTGACGTCTGGGTACATCGTTTCGTGGAGTTCATTGTAATTCAATATTTAATACAACAAATATTCAACCATGATTTTCAAAACATTGTTCTCGTTTTGAGCGAATACAAAATCAGTAAAGCCAGGGCGTTTCTATTTACTAGGTACCTTCATCCATTTTAAGTAGTTTGGGTTTCAGTTTGAGAACATTTTATTGGTTAGAGAAAAAAAAAAACAAAAATTCATGACGGTGAGATCAAGTTCCCAACAACAGCAGGAATTTTATTTTGTTGCATTTCCATTTTTGGAGTTCGCTGAGTCGAAAGAGGTTGAGAGAGAGTTTGCACAGTATCGTAAATTCCGCTCTCAGTCAATTTGACACCTTAAGAGCCAAAAGGGTAATAATAACTTATTCTCTGTAATTTTATGTCATTATATTTAAACAAGCTTTCCGTTATTCATATATTCGACTATAAAAATATGGGCTCACTTGCTCTGGTTGCTTCGTTGCAGGTAGAAAGGAAGGAAGTTCTGGAGAAAATAAAACCTCTTTTTGATGAGGAAAAGGCAATCTAGGAACGGTGCAGCGAAATAAGTAAAAGGTTATCGGAGCTTAATTTCAATTTCAAGAATGTAAGAGTGCCAAAAGATGCCGGCGAAAACCCTAATATTTGCTCATCTGAACCTGAGATTGATCGAGCGGTATGGCACTTCTTCTCTAATTTGCAGCTCAATATCACCTTGAAGTTTGATTCTACTTGAAAATTAAATTGTTAATGACAACTTTCTTACTATGTTTTTTATGCAATTTTAGGTTAGAAAACTAGAGTTACAATATAAGGAAGGGCGCAATACGCGAGTAGAAGAGAACCACATTCTGAAACAGATAAAAGACCTCGAGAAATCAAGAGGACAAGTTTAGAGCGTTGAAGATTGAAATTTGAAGAGGAAATTGAAAGATATTTGGAATGAGAAAAATGTGTTGCGTGACATTGATTCAGAAATTCGCTTTCTTGAGAAAGATATCCAATTTTATAACTATTCCATTGGCAAGCTCTCTCCAGTTCTTCCATGGGCAAGCTCTCTCCAGTTCTCGATGAATTACGTACTCGTCGATATCAAAACTCACGTTTTTCAAACTAAACCCATCGATTTTAATATTACTATCCAATTGAATTGAAGTCGTTAATTTATATTCGATAGTAGTAATTTGCATGCTGCCTTTCTTGCAGAATGAGCTTTCTTTGCATCAGTGGGCCGTAAGGGATGATGGGATATTTGATTTCTACAGGGACAACCACAACGTTTCTGAGCTGGAGAAGAGGTTAAGACTTGAGGTATATCCTATTTTTATCTTTGGTTTCTATTACGCTTTCCAACTTCTTAATATACAAGAGAAACCAAAATGCATATTCATTCAATTGCAGGTTGAAAAGTTCATGAAATTGTGGAATGAAAATAAAGAGTTTAGGGAAGAATATGAACGAAGAAAGTCGAGCAATCAACAATATTTTTGGAATTTTGAGAATTCCAAACAAACAGTAATGGAGAGAATAACGCTCTCCTCTAAACACAGAGAAATTTAAACAACTTGAGCAGGAGACAGAGTTTTAGATTTTAAAACAACTTCTATTTCTTCAGAAAAAAAAACTGTTACAAATTCTTCCTCTTCAAAGAGGGATAACAACAATTGTGACTGCTACAGACGCAGTGCACAAAATGACTCTCTGTCTCTCAAGAACAATCCTCTGTCTCTTAAAATTCACACTGCTGTGTATTTCTTCCTTTCGCGCTATTGTGCGAAACACCAAAACAGAATAATACAATACCTTACATTGCTCGCGGACCTTTTTACATTATATATATGGCGCGGCGGGAATAACAAAAAAACATAAAACAAAATACAAAGGAAAACCCTTTGCGCAACAATAAATATTCAAATGTATGATGTGCGAATGGGACCACATCGCCATCGCAAACAACAAACAATTGCAATCGGGCATACAACACAAAAGTTCCGATTGCGATCCATAAACGGATGCGATGGTCCGATATAAAACCTGGCATATAACTCGATCGGGTCCGAAACTTTAACAATAGACGAACCTCAAACAAAAGTTCCGATTGCGATCAAGAACTGGATGTGATTGGCGCATAAAATGTGGTGTATAATACAATCAGGTCCGGTCTTCAATCGGAGGTCGTAACATATCCACTCCGATTGAGCCTTGCGATTCCATTGAGGTGTCACCACGTGGTCAAGTGGACCCACGGGCCTCGCTGCTATGGTGAGGGCGATTTACAATAAGGTTTGTATGTTTTATGTACAGCCGTTCCATTGCGGAACTCCGCCATATCAACAAGACACTGCTTCAAAATTAACTTTGGTTGTTGAGGGCTTTAAAGCCCAAAATGACTGTATTTTAATTTGCTCTACTCCTCCGTAGATTTTAACTACAGGAAATCTCATTTCTTCTGCAGAAATCAACTTCGCCCCTATCAAAATTAATTTCATCTGCTATCTGTGGCTGCGGCCCATCAAGAATTTAATTTCATTCATACGAATTTCTCCATGCTTCTTCAATACAGAGTGCTGCGCACTCAATCTCTGTTTCTGCTTCCTTGTACTTGTTTATTCTTGTCACTGCCCAAGGCTGGAAAATGACTTTAATATTTCAACAAATATTCCTCTGATGCCAATGTTACAGAGAGCAACAGATCCCAATAGTAAACTTACTAATTTGTTAATTACATCATTCTTCAAATAAATTCCAGATCAATTTTTCCATGTATTAAAGAGCGTCTTAGGGAAATTGTGAATGGAATTTTCTGTTTAACTTTTTCAACAAAATAATTAAATCATAACCATATATGATTTGCAAAGTTCCTAAAATATGAAAGATATAATTATCTTGATATTCAAAATAATGGCTGCAAAATGTGAAATGGATATAAAATATAGAAAAGCTAATAAATATAAATGAATTATATATATGTATGATTAAACTTACGTTGCTGTATAACATACGTTTTGAACTGTAACTATTCAGAAGACTTATGAAAAAACAAGTTTTACTTTACGTTGAATATTTCTTATTATTATAAGGCGCTTGATATTTTATGGTTTTAGTTAAATCATATTTAGTATCATTTAGCTCTTGATATTTATATTATTAGTTAAGTATATATAAGATGTTTGGTAATAGTATTACAATATGTTTAATATTAAGTATTTTATTTTTCTTAAGAAAAATAAGTTTAATTTCATTCATAGTGTAATGGTGAAAATTACATTTTGTATATACACTTTAACAATGTGTATAAACAACCACTACCAAAATAAATGCATATTAGAGAATAATAAAACACACTACTTCAAAAATTGTACTGCATAACTATATTGCTCAAAGCAGGAAAAAAGACAAAAAGATATAACATTATACAAGGTTGTAAAAAAAACTTGAGACAATATGTAAAAAAATCAAAATTAATTTGTACATGTACAATGGGATCATGTGGAAAATGAATTTGTGAGAGAACTATGGGTTAAGACCAAGGGTCAAGACTAAGACAAACCTTTTGTTGTGGTTCAAAACCAAGGTTCAAACAGAAAATTTCTATTGCCTAGATTCCAAGCTAGACAAACCCTATTCCAAAGGCTTAGAGGGATAAGGGAAAAGCTAAGACATGCAATGAATAACCACCTCATAAAGCAAGGGAAAAACTAATACATGTGATGAATGAACACCTTAGAAAGCTTGTGATGTGAGATTGAAGATTTTTGGACGTTAATAAGCATGTCAAAGGCATGCCTAAATAGTGATAGTAAATCCACTAGCAACGATATCTTTGATGTCACCATTGTTGAATATTACGATATCATCCACAAATAATACATGATTAATAACCAGATTTCACGCTAAAAGCACTCCATGAAAATCCCCCATCTCTTTGCATCCAAAAAGAGCCAACTCAAACACTCTACCAACAACAACAAAAAAAAAAACAAGAGATATAGGAAAACCCTTGGGAAAACCTCTTTGAGGATTGAAATAAGGTGAGGACAAACCATTTACCAACAAAATGAAAGATACATATTGAATGCATGATACAACCCAATTTATGTTTGAATACAAAATACAAAAGCTCAGATGTCTAAGAATTAACCTAATAGAGTTCTAGTTTACTCAAGCATAAGCTTTAGATACATCGATTTTGATTGTTTCCCCTTTAATCTTTTGAGTTTTAATGTTGTGTAATCATTCTTGAGCCACATCAATGGCCTCATGAATTTTTCTACCTTCCATGAAAAACAATTCATCAAGGGATATGTATTTGAAAAGAATGGGCTTAAGTTTTGTAGTGATTACATTATAAATAACTTTGGGCTTAAGTTTTGGAGTGATTACTTTGACAATAAATTTGTATATTACATTTCGTGGGAAGATAGGCCAAAAATTAAAGTTGTAAAAATGTGGAAGACAATACTTATACTAGTTAATGAAAAATAACAAGTAAAAACTAGGCAAATAAAATTGTAATAATAAATACTATAGAATAGACAATTATGAGATGATGATTGTTATTTATTGCTGAGATGGAACGTTATTCCAAAAGACTTTTGAAATAATCCATAAAGCCTTAAATAACATAACACAAAAGCAATATGTAATGAAAGAAACTCTTTATGGAGGGTTAAGAAGGCTCCCCTTTCATCTGCTATTCCAAAAGTAAGGTTTCGATAAGTAATGATCCCTTGTTGGTTGGTTCTCCTTATTCTATAGCCTACCATTGAATATTAATAATCATTATAGCCTGCCCTTGAATATTAATAATCGTTAAAGACTTCGCCTTTTCCTTCTATGCCATTGTTCTTGGCACCAGAGAAACTCAAACTGGTTCTTTTATTGGATCAATGGGTTATTCAATGGGTGCTTGAAAAACCCATTGAATAACCCATTGATCCAATAAAAGAACAATGACATTAAAATACATAAAAAAACTCCATATATTTTTCAGTAAAGTGATGTTGAAGAATGGATTAACATAACATTGATGAAGAGAGCTAAGGGTATGCTTAGTGGGGTCAACTTAGAGAAGAATTTGTGTGCAGAAGTAGTTTCAAATAAATATTACTTGATAGATATACCTTGTTTAATAAATATGACCTTGTTTAATATGTTTGACCTTGAACTTGGGAATCCACCCAAAGTGACATCTTTGTTGTCAAATTTGATTGTTGTATGGGATCACTTGTTGTAATTTTAAAAAGTAAGAGTTATTTAAATTTCATATATGACAAATTACAGAACCCCCTCCCCCCTCATTAAATATTTGATAGGAAAGGGGGATTTGAAGTGATGTCTCTACCATCGATTGTAATTGGATCTCCTCAACGCACCTTAGAAGGATTGTGTTGTTTTTTTAAATTTTTGTGCTTAATAGTATTCTAGCTCTAAGTTCCCTTAGGGTTTAAGTCCTTGATTTTGGCCCCTGGTCATATGCACGAGGGAGCTGAAAATAAGGTGTTGTGACCAATTTGGTGGCTTTGAGTGCCGAAATTTTATATCAAAATATTAAAGTGACTAAAGTATCGATGGGAAAAGTTAAAGGAGATGCATCTATATAAGGTAGAATAATGAAATGAGAGAACTATTTCTCATGCAAATAAATGGGAAAATATACATTGGACATGAAGAATAATAGAGTTAGTGAGTAGTTATAAGAGAGAGTTGCATTTTTGAAAAATAAATGGAAATTGAATGTTATGTTGAAGATATTTGGGTGAGCATAGGAAAAGGTTTATTGTGTAGAGTGTGTAAGCATAGTTTTGATGATATGTGGGGATGCAACATAACATACGAAATACAAATATAAAATGTAAATAATTGTTTTGTAGAAAACAAATTGAATCGAGAGCAAATTTGATATTTAATAATTTTGTCCTTAGTATTCTATATTAAAAATATTCAACTATGAGTTTGAAAACGTATGAAATAAGGGTTATGATAGGCTACGTAAGTTGTTTCTTTCACATCAAGAGTGTTATACTCCATTTTTTCGCATATGGTTAATATGCTTGCAAACCAGATCAATCCACATGTGTGAACACCTTATCATCATCCTTAGACAAAGCCCTAATCATGACCTTTCCAAATCCCTGGTTTTTTGAGTTTGATTGCTTCCTTTTAGTGATTTTAAGTCCAAGCAAACCCTGTCCCTTTAGGACCTACATTCAGTGGCAAGTTTCTTCCTTCTACACTAACACTAATCAACAATAAGTTCTCCCTTGTTGGGGTTACGGTAATTCTAGAAATTAGGGAAAATTTTAAAAAAAATCTTGAAGCTTCCTCTTTTTGAAGCTTCCAAGAGTTTTTTTAACCGTTTACCTTATAAGAAGTTCCAATCATATATGCTCTTCCCTTGGATATTTCACCTCTTATCCCTTGAGTTCATCCTCCTATCTTAAGTGGATCTTGAGCCTAGGCTGGTGAATGGATAAGAATTTGTAAACTACTATCCCTCTCCTATAAATTATTTCCATCTACCACATCAAGGTTGAATTTTGGAGATTGATTTTTCCCTTTTCCTACTGCCTTAAGGAGTCATCATATTCATGCATTAGGGTGAATATGGTGTGCTTTATGACAAAGAAGGATGCGTTATCTTGGGGAGATATATAATATCAACTACTATTCTTGGATGTAAACTCTCTCATATTTCTATTAATACGAAAAATATATCATTTTCCTATTTGTGTTATGTTATGTTTACCTTCATGTATTTAAATTCTTCATTGATCCATTGAATATAGAAATTAAATGATGCTACGTAGGAGTTTTGGATCTTTGTCTTGTTATGAATGTACGTGAAGGTTCTAATTATAACAATCAGAGCTACAATTGGATCTTACAAGCTGAGAGCTAAGTAAATTTTGTGACATATTCCAAGTAAGCCTCTTTCCCATTCTTCAATTTCTCTTAGGGAAACTCTATATTCTTTACTTTATGTTGTTCTAGACGAGAAAACTAGGCTTAGGGAATATACTTTTTTTTGCAATTGTAAATTATGCATAAGAAATTGATGACTCCATTGGGGATTGTTTCTTTCCCTTAGTGGTTTCCTTTACCTTATCCCTTGTTTCACCTCTTGAACATACCTTCATTGCCTCACTCATCTTAGACTGACCATAGGAAGACCTTTCATTGAGAATTGATTTGATTTTTTTTTTTCGGAACTTGTCTAAATCTTGATCAACACTCCCCTTGGTTTGGAGACAGAGTGTTCCATTGCTCTCTAGTATTCTCTACACCTTTGCTATAGAGCACTAGTACCCTTTCAACACTTGCACTGAGCCCTCTTTAATGCCAAAAAAATCCATTTTGAGCTTTTTTCTTTGACTTTCTCTACTCCAGTTGGTTCTCCTTATGTCCCTGAGTATGTCTTCGTCTCTGAAAAGCCTTCATATTTTTTGATTTTGGTTTTGATTTCCTTTCAATAAGGTTATTAGAAAATTTATTTCTTGATCGTTGATTGCTTGAAAAGTTTCTTTGTCAGTGATTTAACAAGTATCTTTGTTTTCATATTGAAAATTAAGTGGATCAAAAAGAAAAATATCATGTATTTTTCATTTCATTTAGGGTTTTGTGTGTGAAATTGGAATGAGGAACAGTTTCATTAGGGGAATTGATTTAACAATTTTGTTTGTTTCATCTTGTATGCGGCATCACTTTTGTTCTCTTCCCTCCCATATATAGATTTTTGTTGAAAAAGAAGATTTCATTTCATCATGCTAGATTACATGTTTAGGATATTCAAGTGAAATTCATGGTGAGCCTTGAAAATTGAAACATAACTCAAGATAAACCTTAAAATTTATTGAATCAATCTTAAGGATAATTTGAAAAATTAATGCAAAACATCTATAACTCTAGGCTAGAGACGTGTTTTAGCGTCTATGAAAATAGGAGCTATCAATTTTTTCTAGTGTTGCATTCAGGGGGTGATATCCCATTCCACGTACATAAGTGTATCAAATCAGTCTCCATGTATGTTTGGTCATATTGTATGGTGCTCCTTGGATTAAAAGTATACGGGAACGATTTCATCGTATGGTTATGAATTAGGCAGCACTAACATAGACTGAAATTCCATGTACCATCAAGTATATTTTGGAAGTCCACCATAGATTGTTATCCTCACCTTAGGTATCTGAGTTAGTTTCCTTGTATAGCGTGATACAACGAACACAACATTCATGGATATTTCCTACTCATACGTAAATAATTAGTACTCTAAGGTGGTATATTGCAGTTCAAAGTTTCTTGGTGAACCTTTATGCCTAGATTACCCTGTTTGATTTATTTTTGTTGTTAATTTCTAAAATTTATGAAACCAACATGGAAGAAAAACCCCCTCAACCTCATCGTTCACATACTTAAGGAGCTACTAATTTTGTTCCTCCACATGAAATTGATCCACGAAAACCATCCTTTCTTGTGATTACTTAAATTGATATTACCTCTCCATTGGCTAGTGATTCTGACACAGTTAAACCATAAGCACAGTCAAAACATAACATAAGGTACCTTAGTAATGTACACCTATTACTTCATGACCTTCCTCTTCTCTTCCCCCGTCTCAGACTCAACCATCTCCTATATGTCTTGGACCCAATAGTGAACTGCTTCCACCTGATATTGTGAGTATTGAAGAGATTTCCTAGGCAGAGCCTCAACCCTCCTCTCGTATCCATTTGAGAGGGACTCATATTTATCATTCTCATTGTTTTCCTTCTCCCTAAACTCCATTACAATCTCCTTTTTATGGATCTTTTCTTTTCAACCCACCCTTGAATTTCCCACAACAATCTTCTCTGGGATAGTTAACCATGATTGGATTTGTTATGGTTTCTCTGTCTATATATACTACTATGTCTGAGACAACCTAGGTTGAAATTTCATCCATGTTTGTAACATCACTATAGACACATTTTTATGGTGGCTCATCTATCCCTCCTGGTTACCAATCATTATCTCTTACCTTATATGCTGCAACATCCAGTCCATGGACCTCTTGTTATAGCATCATTTCTCACCTTGACATGATTCATGATTGCTTTGATGGTTTTGGGCACCCATTCCTACAGACTTGGACAAATTCACTTAAAAACAGCGTAAAATCCCCCATACGCGACTATGCCCGTGTTTTTCCGCGTGTATACGCGAGTCCAGCTAGACTTTTCCGCGTATGCCATTAAAATGATTAAAAAATATATAACTATTCCCTATTTTTGGGCTGGGTTGATGGTTACTCAGTTAGTTCAACCACCCCAGCACGTGGCCAACTGTTTCCAACTGCTGAAACTACTTGGAGGGACTATAAAAAGACCTCATATGTATGGCCTAAGGGGGAGAGATAATTTATTGATATTATACTCTGTTGGTATTCCCTATCCAAGTTTGATTCCCCGTGCCTCCTGCACTTTCCCAGTTCATTGTAGGAAACCCTTGTTTCCTTGAGATACACATCCCTTTATATGTTATCTCGTATGCACCAGTTTGGAAGGAGTCTTAGCGAGGCAAGGGCTGGACGGATCCGGACGACGGTCTGCGAAGGCCTTGGAAGGATCAGGTGATCTCTCCACTCATTACTTTTGTACATGCTATTTATAATACAGAAGTATCATGCTGTTCCCGAAATAAACGTGTTAGTGTATGCTTTTATGTATGAGAATATTTGTTATACAAGCATTCATTATGATTTATTTAATGTTTTATATGAATCTCACTAACATTTAGAGTAGATATATGCTATAAAACCAGTCCTTTGTGCTTGTTTCTTCTTGTATTTCAGGTTAAGAAGGAAGGACAGTTGCTGGGGGTTTGAACCCTGCGGGATCTTCTTCAACCGTAGGACCTACGGGTAACTTTCTCATTCTACTCTATCTAGTTTTTTTGAACGTGCATGGTTGTGTGAGTCTCTGTTAAGTAGCATGCCCCTGCTCTGTGGAGGTTGTATCCCAACCAACCTCTAGGGTGATATTTCCCCGAAACACCTCTCCCATGTCATCTTATTCTAGAATCCCTTTTCGAACTTATTTGATGAGTGCTACACAATATGTTGTCCCTACTCCATCTACTCATATAACTAAACAATAGTTTGGTCCTTATCTTAGTTGGTATGGAAATCTACAATATCCCAATCCACCTCCTATTAGGAACCCTCCTATTTGGGGGCGGTTGCCTCCATTTAGACCTCCTCTTTTGATAGGGCGGAAACCTGGTGCAGGGATATTTCCATCTCAAGTTAGCTCTTAACCTCATATGATTCCATAACATTTTGGAATGGTTGCTAATGTTTGGTGACCTACCAAGCCTATACAACCTAGTTAATGTAAGCTTAAAACCTATTCAATCTCAGGTTAATGTAAGCTAACCTTTACATATTGCATCTTTAACCCAACCTATTCCGCTGTTATCTAGCGCCTCTCAAGCCATGTGTAACTAGCGTTTTCAAGGTAACTTACAATCACAATAGTTTGGAAAATCCATTCCTCAAATTCAACTGGTTCAGAATGTATATGGTATGAGACATGCACAACCTAACCAATATTATGTTGGGATGGTAAAAAATCCCATAGGGCAACAAATATCAACCATATCAAGGTATCCCTAAAACACCTTACGGTGAACAAATCCACTCTCAGTCATTTCAACCTTTACAAGGTTATCTTGGAGCTGGGAAACAAGGTTATGTGCATTTTGGTTAACAAAATCATCCCTATACCAGAACACAGATACCTATTGCTCAGGTTATTCCATCATCCCCAAGGTATGCTCCCCTAGACCTCAACAGGCAGTTACCATTCACAAAAACTCTTGAATTGTCAGATCTGACTAGGTTCACCAATGATCCCATTTCTTATTCCCCTTGGTGGTCGATGATTCCTACCAAATTTCCTAGCGATATCCTTAAATTCAATGGAAATTCTAAAGAAGACCCATTATGCACATCGTGAATTATCATTTTTGGTGTTCTTCGAACTCTCTAAATGATGAATTTTTTCATTTGTATCTCTTCTAGTGCATACTCACCAGTATGACAAAAAAATGGTATATTGAACTACCACGAGCTTTTTTCAATAGTTTTAGTGCCTTGGCTTCCACATTTCTAACATATTTCCAGTTACTCATTCGATATGAGACTTGAACTGAACTTTTAAAAAATTAAAAACAAATCGATGAAACACATCTTTGATCATAATCATGAGTGGTGGAGTCATCATCATTTGGTTAAAACTTTTGTTCCTGATCAGTTGTTAAATGAATCGTTCATTAAGTCTCTGTTACCATCCATCACATAAGACATTACCAAGGGTGTAGTCTTCAACAAAGAGTAGTTAATTTCTCTTGCCTAGTATTTGGATCTTATGTATACCCAATCCAACACACTCTATGATAAAACACCAAACTCTTCGCAAAATTTCAATAATGTTCCCTAACCTCCTTGTAAATAATCACATGTCAGCGATGGCATGATTTGCTTAATCAGTCAATAATCAACAAGTAAACCATCTATTTTGGCTCTTGTTTTGGTTGCTCAAATCCCTTCTTCCACTCATGTGGCTTCTAGTTTTGAGATCAATGCCATTCAATATTCCAAAGGAAAATCTTAGCAACCAGGAAGTAAGAAGAAAGGAAATGGTAAAAAGAAGAAATATAACTCTTAGTAGGATAAAAAAAACAATCATTCTTCTAAAGAAAAGAGAAAACCTCATTATCCATGCTTGTTTTCTAATGAGGATAATTCCATTCATGATTGTTCACATCCGGCGAAAGAGAATCAATTCCTTAGATCATCCACTGCACTTGTTTTGTTGACAGATTTGTTTCCCAATCAAGAGAGAAATATGGTTGCTTGGGATCCCGTTTCCTCTAAATCAGTTTTGATGGTTTCCTCTTTGAAGCCCAAAAATGATGTTATGGTGGCCACCCAAAATAAATACTACAACAATTTGAATCCCTCGACTAGTGATGCTACCGAATAACTTGCTAGTTCGACTACATCTTCATCAAATCTCATTCCAAATTCATTTCCTACCAAATTGACGATTAAACTTCCTAAATGCATTATCCATTAATCTACATTCAACCCTCATGCAAGAGGTGCCCAATTATAAAATAGTTGAGGATCTGGTTCAAGATCCTTTGACATCTATGTCAGCTCTTGAGGTGTTAAAAAGTTTTCCAACCAAGAAGAAGTCTTTTCTTTCTCTAATTGGATGTATTAATTCATATTCCAACCTAGTATTTTTTAACCATTGGAATCATACGCCTTGACTTCGAGGTAAGAATATACATCATTCCATCACGGACAAAGGGGCCTCAACCAGTGTCACGTCTCTCTCCTATTGGAAGGTCATTTGTTCTCCCCAATTGAATCGATTATCGACTAATCTAAAGGCTTCTAATAGAAGAGGCTTCAAGCCTTGTGGAATTTTTAATTCTTTACAAGTAGAGTTAAGTGGCAAGAAGGTTTCAGTAGAAGTCAAATTTATTGACAGGTTGTTAGATTATAACCTTCTAATGGGTCATACATGGGTTTATGATTTCTTTCCATCATAAGGGAGGAATAATAGCCATTGACCAACTCACTTTCTTCGACACTAATTCTAAAGTTACTCGAAGTGTCCCTCTTATGGGAAAAACCCCACACCCATATGAACATGTCGGGGTAGGACTTCTTAAGGATTCTTCCCTCATGGGAACCTTTTTTCTTCCTCCTTGCGGAAACCCTAATCTATTTTCCCATGTCAACATGATGTATAGGCTTTTACTACTCTAGATAATCCTTAGGTAGTTCCATATGAGTCCAATCTTGATGCTCTTGGTGACTGCATGTCACGCAATCCCATTGAGCCTGATTATGAAGCCATATATTTAGCTTGTGTGGTACACTCTACCCTCTCCTATTTGATTAATTGGGTTTACCATTCTTTATATTGCGACTCATTCTATGATTCCTTCTCTCTTACATTTCCTACTAATGAGAGCATCTTGGATATCATGATGCCAAATGATGCGTCATGGAAAAATCATCATCATCATTCCTCCTTTCCAGATTCCTTCAATGATAATATTCATGAACTATATCGGCCTAATATTTTTTAGATGTCTATGAATTCCCTATCCATCCATGGTGTCAATTCTGAGAAGAATTTGTTAAACATTTAAGAGACTATCCCTCTTGAGATTTTGATCAAACCCAATATTATTGAGAACGTACATATCAGTGTGTCTTGCTATTCCGATGAGATCAAGACCCTTTTCCAAGAGTTTCAAGATTTTTTCTCTTTGTCTAATGAAGAGATATCAGGTATCGATCCAAACATCATTGTACATGAAATTAAGACATATCCCAATGGTAAAATAGTTTGAAATTGCCTCCGTTAGGTCCATACCAAGAAGGCTACTGCTATTAAGATTGAATTTTAAAAACTTCTGTGTGACAGTTCCATATACCTAGTACCTCTAACTAATTGGTTTAAAAATATTGTTCTTGTCATGAAGAAACAAGGAATAATTTGCATGTGTTTGTTGTCAATCGTGATTTTCTTAAGGACATATATCCTACCTTGTTCATTTACCAGATTTTTGATGATTGTGCTCGTAGTGAAATATTTTTGTTTATTGATGGATTTTTCGACTATATCAAAATATCCCTTTCATATTTAAAATTTTTGGGGTTATGTTTCAGAGGGAAATGAATTATTCCTTCCATGAAATAAAACATATTGTGCAATCGTATTTGGACTATTTTATTGCTCACTCGAAACATCGGCCTGATCACCCAATGCATCTTAGGGCCATCCTTTTATGTTTTATACACTATAAAATTAGGCTTAATCTACACAAGTGTGTGTTTTGTGTTAGCTCTAGTATACTTCTTGGTTTCTTTGTATCGAAACATGGAATTTGTATTGACCCATTAAAATTCTAAGAGGTCATAGATCTGTGTGCTCCTTATTCCCTCCTCCAGCTTCAACGACTATAGGGAAAGGTTAACTTTATTTGGTGGTTCATTCCCAACTACGTCGAACTGACCAAAGTACTTAATAGATTTTTAAAGAAATGGGTTCCCTTTAATTGGGATGACACCTCAAATTTCATATGATGCCTTGAAAGATGTTCTTATTTAGGAATCCTGGTTATATCCCCTAGATTACCAACATGATTATTTCCTATACCTCACCACTATAGTTACTACCATTGTTATGGTATTGGTCCAAGAGGATGATTAAGAGAATGAACACCCTATTTATTATTTGAGATGGAACTTGAATGATACCAAGATCAAATATACTCATGTTGAAAAGTTAGCTTTGGAAGTTGTTTACGTTTTCCAAAATTTTCGCCATTATATCCTACTCTGCAAAACTATGGTTATCTCTAATTACAACCCTATGATGTACATCTTGTCTCACTATTTGCTGGGGGGGGGGGGGGTGTGGGGGAAAGTAATCCAAATGGATTGTCATCCTTCAGGATTTCGATTTGGAATTCATCAAATCCAAGTGGAAGAAATCCTTAGTTTTTTCTGAGTTAATTTGTGACCTTCCCACAACTAAAACCAAACCAACATCTAATTATTCTATTCTGTATGATTAATTGTTCTTGATTGTGCCATCTGAGAAGACATTATCATATCTATCCAAACCTGGAATTTTCAGTTTGATACCTTTTTCTCTAAGAAATGACATATCTAATACCAAGCTAAGAATTATAATATAATTGGCGAAACACTCTATCGTCACGATATCAATATTATTTTCGAAAGGTGCCTTACACATGAGGAGGCCAAGAAAATATTGAATGAACATCATTCTGGGGCATGTGGTGGTCATATGTCTGGTAATGCCACCGCACAAAATATTTTTCTTTCTGGCTACTTTTGACCTACTATCTTTCGTGACTACATCCTCGTGATTCAAAAGTGTCATGCCTGCAAGATATACAATCGTAAAACCCATGCTCCACTCTCTCCTTTTAATCTTGTTATTTTCGTTGGACCATTTGTGAAATGGGGCATTGATTTCATGACATGTAACTATTACTCAACTAGGGGACATTGCTACATCATTGTATTAGTAGACTATTTTACTAAGTGGGTCGAGGTGATGCCTACATACAATAACACCATTGAAACAACTCCTTATTTTTCTTCAATCATGTCATTGTGAGGTTTGGTGTACCACAAGCTATAGTTACCAACCATCAGAAACATTTTCATAACCACGTGATGTCTAAACTAACTGCTAAGTTAGGTCTCTCCCATGAGAGTTCAACTCCCTACTACCCTTAGGAAAATGGGAAATATGAGGCCATCAATTAATTTTTAAAAACAATGCTTCAATGCATTATAGGGGTCCACAAATCAAACAAGTATCTTATCGTTTATGTGGCCTTATGGGCATATCGAACTTATGTTCGGACAGCTACCAATTTCACACCATTCCAATTGGTTTACGGTCTAGAAGCAATCATTTCAATTGAATTTTAAATTTTGTCTCTCAAACTTCTTGTTCAACTCCTCCCCACCAAAATCATAGAAGAGGAATGTCTCTTACATACGACATGCTTATATCAAACCCAAAATTATGTTGAGATGACTATTGAAGCTCATAAGAAACCTATCAAGGCGCAAAACAATAAGAGTGTCAAGCCTCATTCCTTTGCGGAAGTAGACCTTGCCTTGTTATATGATCAAGAGTATGATAAATTAGGATCATGGAATTTCGAGCCAATGTGGCTAGGTCCATACATGGTCCATACATTCTCAAACTTGTTCTTACTAAAGGGGCCTATGAGCTTATTTATTTTGATGGAGTTCCATTGGTGCAACCTAGAAATGGGTTTTATCTTAAGAAATACTATGCTTGATTTTTGTGTAATGCACTGTGTACATGTTGTATATAGGTGTGTTGAGTGCATTTGCAATGTGTTCCCTTTGTATTTTCCTACAATTTCTATTAATATTGTTTACATTTGGTTTAAAGATGCGGAAATCCATTGAGCCATAAGTTGGTTATGTTGATCGCGCTAGCCATAATCCAATGATTTTCTACACTTGAAACAATATTAAACCTAAGGGATCAATATTAAACCCAAGGTATATTCTTAAAAGACCCACAAGCTTATTTCCAATATGCCAAATGATCAGGAAAAGTGCACCATACCCTCCTTTATTATTCATCATCATCATGCAGAGCATTATAAAAAGAAAAATATGAAGGTAGAATTAGATGCCTCAAGGTGTCCCTATAGAAGTTTGAGGATCACCACTCCCAATTTTTTGGATGACATAATCTTGTTGGAAGAGGTTAGCATAAATGAGGAAAAATAATTAAACAAAAAATTAAAGGATTTAGACCAGTGATGCTCTTAAGCCACTATTTACAATTCGACTCCCATCAAGCTTTCTAACCCTAATGAATTGTCATATTGGATTCAACTCAAATTTTCTCTACTCACTTGCAGTCTAGAAGATATCATTTCCATAGGATTCAAGCTAAAAAGAATAATTACTAGTCATCACATACTCTAGAACATTAAAATCTTAACCTCGAGATATTTGTGTTGTACTTATTTTATACCTACAACCAAGAAATATATTTTACACCATGTTAAGAAATAACAAAATTGCTTTCAAACACCAACAAACAATTTCATTTAAATAATAAAAGACCGACATTAAGAATTGTAAGTTTACAAATCACTGTGGGTGTCACAGAAATTAACGATAGTAAGGTTACAAATCATTGTGGGTGTCAAGTGCTACAAGTAAGGTTGCATTGGATGTGTCGACTTGAACCACAGTGTAGAAAAAATTGTGCATATCACAGAAAAATAAATAAATAAATTAGGAGCATATGAGTGATTAAATTAGAATAACATATGGAACAAATTTGATCTAATATTCAAGTTAGTCATTAGATATGAAATATGAAGATAGTGAGGTATATGCTTAACATTCATGTAAAG
The DNA here is from genome assembly GCA_034641835.2 of Pinus albicaulis. NCBI lineage: Eukaryota > Viridiplantae > Streptophyta > Pinopsida > Pinales > Pinaceae > Pinus > Pinus albicaulis. The sequence goes on along the minus strand of CM076577.1, from coordinate 692,921,387 downwards.
AAAATATACATGCATACTGCATCCATGTAGAGTAATAACCTCCCATAAGTTTTGATGTATACTAAAGAGATTTTTTTATCCAGTTTCTATTAGATATAGATCTATTCATCCTTTCCATTTGATCTATCTATCTATATAGCTATATGTGTATGTCCTTATGCTTAAAAATTATGACATTCTTTAATAAATTATGGAAAAATAAGAATAATAGAGTTGAGTGGCCATTAATTTTATATGTACTAAGAATCAGGGTTATTACCTCCTGTATAGATACATTAATTGAAGCTTAATTAATACATTGGTGCTGAGTACTAGGCCAACTACATGGAGAAATATAGATCACTAGAATGGTTTATGATAGATCACTTCTCATAGCATGAATAGTGAACATGAAGATAGCTCCTACACCTTAAATATATTTGATTAAAAATTAGTACTGATGTAATGCTGTCTAATGTAAAAATTTCAAGTATGATGAGGATTAGTAGTACTGCAATCATGTAACAGTTTACATTTTATTAGCATGAGAGTGTAGTTAGAAATACTCATTAGAGACATGGAAGTCATGCACGTGTAGCATGTGTAACTAGGCCCCAATTCTATCATTTGCGTCCATCCTACAAAGTATTTTATATTCCTTTGGGAGAGGATAGGCTCTACCCAGATAGGAAAGTGTTTGCAAGTTGCCAATACAACAAACATTTGAAAACTGCATATGTATAACTAGTTCAGGTGAATTGTATTATGCAAGAAAGGATGCAATCATCGAAGTTTAATGACTAGTGTTATGAATGACCATTGAGAAAGAGATAAGAGTTATCTATATTAAAATGATTTCAAACCTATGAATGAATTATATTATGAAACAAATATGCAATCATTCAAAATACATAATTGTTCTCAAAGACAATTTAAAATTAGTTAAGAATTATTTGATACAACCTAACAAAATAAGAAAAGGGGGAGAATAGTTTAAACATGAGTAAAAATGTCAGTTATTATGATGGCGAGTACCGTAGATTTGAAAGTTTGCAGATACAACGTGTGTAACATGGAAAATATTTTAGTGATTGGACTACATGCTGTGATTTCAAAGAGAATAGGCCCTACCCATGTAGTAAAAGAAAGAAGATGAAATGTACAATGAAAGAAACATCGTAAACACCATATATAAATGACATATATGTGGCTCAAGTATTTGGCTTGAAATAAATTGTCAACTATCAAATCAATTAATATGTGAATTAGGTATTTGGCTAGTGCCAACCAGTTATGTATTTTTAATAATATCACAAAAAAAAATAACAATATGACAATCTTCTGATCAATAGGTGCAACTATATTTTCCTACCCAATTGTAGAAGTTCCACAAAAACATACAAAAATTATACCATTCAATACACAAGCCGTCTCATCCCTTAGGTCAACATCACATGGGACCTTAAATACAAAAAATAGTGGGAGCTTGAAATGCATTAAAAACATAGTCAAAATAAGGCCTAAGCTCTTCAACTTACCTTCTCATTCTTGTTGGGCTCCATGGAATCCAAAATAGGGACGCCAAAATATTGCATCAATGATGTTCATTGAGCTTCACCTTTTGTCACTTGAATACCAAAAAATGAAAAAAAAAAAAACAAGATAATGCTCCAAGGCTAAATTCGAAGTGTGAATAATCTTCCAAGGAATAATATAAGTGTGGGGGATGCAAGAAAAGAGAGAAATTACCAATACTGAAAGTGGTCAAAAGTAGAAATTTTACCGTGTGACCTGTCTATGTTCTTGCTCAGGAAAGAAGATATCAAAGTGGAAAAATAAATATGATAGGCATGAGGCTACATATTCGAGAATTCACATATCTGCAGTGACTAACAACTACTTATAAATCAAATTCACTAGGACATGGCTACACATGTCTCCCGCATGTAAGGGCCATGCAAGTCGTATTGAGTGAAGTTGTTCTTTTTTATTATTTCAATATATTTAAACTAAAAATGAAAAAATTTAATTAAAAATAAAATATCAATAAGGTTAAATAATTTTAAAAAGGTGAAATTTTGAACTGCTAAGTGGCCTTGCATGTAGACAAGTGCCCCCTTTGATCTTCATCTTGAACAAGGTGGATTTATCATTCCTAAAAAATTTATGTTATAGGAATTTTTGAACGTTATTTTCATTGATCATGATCTTAAAATATTCATCATAATCTAAGTTACCTTGTGCTACTCTCGGTTTGTTCTAGAACGCTCCCAAATTGAACTCTTCCAATCTGCACAACCCTTGTCTCAAAAAATTTCTACCTTGTTTTCTTTTGAGTTTTCTAGGTCTAAATCCCAAGGATCGATATTGTTGGGAATATTAGGAAGCTTCTACATCATTCCCTCACTATCTTCCTCCTTATCTTCATGGCTGAAATCGTTCCCATGAAGCCATGATTCCACTAAATGCATCCAAATTATCTCCAAAAAAGCATCAAATCCAACAAGTATGAATTGGAGGCTAGGCAGGCAAAACCCTGTTTTCATGGTGAAAATAGGGACACAAGTTTTGGATCTGTGGGAACACTCTTTCTCTTATGTGTTACCATATGCTCGTTCTTTGATAAGAAGCAATCTAAATTATAAGGACAGTGACAGATATTGCACTAGATTTATAAAGTTTTCATTACTAGCTATGCGGTTGCATTTGATGCATATGTAAATCAGCTGTAGAGAAAGATAGTTTTTATGCATTTCTACATGATCCAGGTGGATATTGGTGGCCACCAACCTATTCCACTTGGGCCCCCACCATTTTCTCCTTCATTTTTTCAGTTTTGGCACAACTTACTATTTTTAGCAGTTTTTTGGGTCCTGAACTTTCGGAGCCATTTTGAGGCCCTAAACGACGTTTTTTTGGGAAAACTGGGAGCTACATGGTTTCATCGACCGATGTTTTTCACATCAAAAGTTGTATCCCTCAGATAGATCTTTCTAGCGAGGTATGGTGCATGTCAAACAGAGATCATATGCCAAAGTTACGTCCCTAGGAAGTTGAAACACCAATTTACCCAAACGGGGCCCATAGTTTTGGCGCTTCATTTGCTACGGTTAGGGTTTTGTATGTTTATGGATTTCCATTGTTTATAAATAATAAATATGCCCTCGAGCCTCATTGTAACATAGTTCAGAGGCATGTATCCACCACATCTCTTCTCATAGATAAGCTACTAGCGCCCTAGCGAGTTTATTTCCATTATGTCTGTAAGAAATTTTCAATTCTTTGATATTAATGAAATGAAGTGTTATTTCCACTGCATCTTTGTATTTATGGTTATATGTGTATTCTGTTGCGTTCTTGCATAAATCTGGATCAGTGGTATCAGAGCAGTCTGCTTTTTCTCGATCCTTCTTTGCGTATCACCAATGAGGTCGGGGTATAACAAGTTAGGGCTTGATATAGTTGAACCTTTGCAAGATCAGCCTCACAAAACCCGACATCCAAAAATTGGGGACAAAAATAAAGATGAGGGAGCAGGAGATCCTATCACAATATTTCTCGAGGAGGCCCTCAAAAAACAAAGGAACACGATGATGGATAACTTTTCCCAGATCCTTCAATGACTGCCCACCGGCGGTGTATCTGCATCCAACAGCCACTCTGGAGGTGTGACTCCCTTTAAGGTACAAGTAAACTTTGAAATTTCCATATTTGAGGGCCATGAATTTTCCAACTGGGAAAAGATTATTTTTTCACTCCTCAAAGCTTCCCCGCATGTCAAGGACTAGTGGAAAACCTACTGTAGGAAAAAGGATGAGATAGAAACCTCTCCGTTCTAAGCTATACCCATTTGGAATTCTTTTTGAGACACCATCAAGGAACAATACTATCCCATGGGGAGCTATGAGGATAAGAACATACAATGGACCACACTGCCGAAACAAATGGATCAAGATGTGCATGAGCTGACGAATATGTACCATACCTTGCACACAAAGTTGGGTATGAAGATTAGGAGAAAAATTTGGTGCGAAAGTATTGCAGTTGTCTTCATAGATACATTCAGGAGGAAATGGAGTTCCTTCGCATATCCTCACTTGGTACGACATACTAGTATGCTACCAATATTGAGCAGAAATTCAAACAAAAGAAGCGAGACTTTGGATCTGTGAATCAAAAGAAAGGGAAAGGTGCCCCCAAACCACTAAAAAAAGGAAAAATCAAAGGCATGGAAGCCCAAGAAAACTTTCCAAATACGTAATTAAAGAACAACACTACAAAGCCAAATAAGGACATGGAAAAATGGTGTGAGTTCCATAAGATTTCCACTCACAACACAAGTGAGTGTCGGGCCAAACAGTCGTTGGTGGCTGAGATGAGGGCTTCTGAATTAGATGCATGCTCCAACTCTAAAATAGAACCTGAAAAGGGGAATGACAAAGAGAAACAAATTATTGATGCGGATTCCAACAGCACTGTTTCCACTGTGAAGATCCAGAAGGAGAAACTGAAAGATCCAGAGGGGAAGGAGCGTCTCTTCCACTCCTATATGTGGGTAAAGGGTTCCCCTCTACTGTTCATTGTCGACAATGGGAGCCAAAAGAACCTCATTTCAGCAGACACCATGAAGGGGTTGGGCTTGCTAACCACAACACACCCACAGCCATACACCATCGGGTGGCTTCACTAAGGACGATATCTTCGTGTCAGCCAACAGTGTCGTCTTCCCTACAGCATCAAGCCCTTCACAGATCATGTATTATGTGACATTTCTCCTCTTGATGTTTGTGATTTATTATTATTCCAACCATACTTTTAGACACAACATGTTATGTATGAATCCCGGACTCACGCTGTTATTGTTACTTTGGGAAATAAGTTGTACAGGATACTAGAGGTACCACCACGTGTCGCTATCTCTTTGGTTACTACAAAATAATGCAATAAGCTCATTTCCAAAACCATGAATTTTTTTTCCTAATGATCTTCCCCTAGGGAAAGAAGAAGACTATAGCCATGACCTCCATACATGGCTCCTCTTCACAACAGCAAAAAATGGACAAGGTTGTGGAGGAGTATGGGGACGTCTTTACCTCACCCACAAGGGTGCCTCTACACTGTCAGGTCAAGCACCCCATTGATCTGACCCTAGGTGTGCCTCTACCCAATGGACCGATCTATCAGCACTTTGTTATGGAGAACGATGAAATCAAGAGGTAGATTCAGGAGCTGCTATAAAAAGGTCACAGTCGGTCGAGGTCATCACCCTATGGGAGCCCAATTGTGTTGGTATAGAAGGAGAATGGGACTTGGAGACTCTATATTGAATATCTGGTGCTGAACAAGATCACTGTCTGCAATACATACCCAATCCCATGGGTTGATTACCTTGTGCAACAAATCAAAGAGGTGAAATATTTCAGAAATATTGACTTGAAGTTTGGGTATCACCAGGTACCAATCGACCCTTCGATGTGTGGAAGATTGCCTTCAAAGCCAAGGAGGGCCTTTTTGAATGGCTAGTCATGCCTTTCGAGTTGACGAATTCTCCCTCAACCTTTATGAGGTTGATGGATGACATATTATGGCCATTCAACAAATCGTTTGTAGTGGTGTACTTTGATGACATTTTTATCTTCAGCCAGACTTGGGAAGAGCACCTCCACCACATCCGACAAGTCCTCAAAACACTGTGGCAACACAAGTTGTGTGCCAATTTGGAGAAGTGCACTTTTGGCATGACCCAGGTTCAATATTTAGGATATATTATTGATGAAAGGGGGGTGCATGTGGATCCAACCAAGATCCAATTAATTTGGGATTGGCCAGCCCCAGCCACTCTAACAGAGCTCCACAACTTTCGGGGTTTTACTAATTTTTACGGTAGATTCATGTTGGGATTCTCTCATATCACTTGGCCCTTCATTCAAGTCACCAAGGGAGGAGCGAAAGAAAAATTATTTTTGTTGCAATATCAACAAAGGCATTCGTAGAATTGAAACATCTCCTTTGTTCTGCCCTAGTTATCACATTACCAGACTTACAACAACCATTTGAGATCGAGACAGATGCCTCTAGCTATGCTATTGGCGCAATTCTTAGTCAACAGGGGCATCCAGTGGCATATCACAGTGAGACATTGTTCAACACAGTTCACAAGTATCCCACTTATGGAAAAGAAATTTATTCCATTGTGTAGGTTTGTTGACAATGCAAGTGTTACATTTTTGGGAAGGAGACAATCATCCACACAGACCACCGACCCCTATAGTCCATACAAAAGCAAGGGAGGTTTTAGAAAGATCGCCATCAGAAGTGGTCCACACATCTGCAACAGTTTCATTTGAACATCAAGTAAAAGAAGGTTAGCACAAATAATGTTTCAGATTGCCTCAGCCGACTACCGATTGTGGTGCTAACCACTATTCTCAACTCTTGTGGGCACAAGACTTCTAATTGGCTACCTCTCTACAAGAGTGATCCAAAATTTGACCAAACATACAAGTCACTCTTTGGGGGTATGCAAGTTTCAATTTTTCACCTCCAACGTGCATTTTTATGTCACCTGGGACACCTTTGTGTTTCTTCAAGCGAGTGTGCCAAGATGATATGGGAAGCACACTACAGTCGAGTTACTAAGCATTTCGAGGTTGAGAAAACAGTGGCAGTACTACATAAGTATTTCTATTGGCTAAACATGTTAGTCATCAGTATTTTTTGCCTGCATAGATGACTAAATGATTTCCCTAGATTTCTAGAAACAAAGTTCTTGAACATTGTGAGTTCTAGAAATCTCACTTCCTTCATCATCCTTAAAGATAATTTTTCGCTATTTCATTTTTCCACCATGTCTAGCATTGTGTACCAGTCCCAGAAAAATCATTAGTGGCTTATGTCACTCTTCTTGTCTATATTATTTCACCTTTGATCCAAATCCTCTATCTTGTTTTGCCTTAAAAACCCCCCACTGCTACTTAAACCCACCAATCAAACAACCCTGTTGTGTCTCCCAAAGTACTCTCAAAGACTGTTAGTCTAAAACTATCTCTGTAGACTCTTTAAATAAATAAATTACATTGGATTTTGGATCTTCAATACATCAATCTATCATAAACTCTATCTTACATTTGATGATCCCAAATTCTAGGTTTGAGTCCAAAAACCAAGTCCAAGAAGGTCTCCACTAGGTCACCTAGGGTTTCACAAAGTCATAGGATGAATTTGGTGCCCTAAAAACTCTGTTGTTCCTGTATGAAGAAACTATATTCAAAGGAGAAAAGGATAGGTGATCTTGTCCAAAGTGATTAAAAGGTTATTCAAGGAAGGCTTTTAGCCTAAAGCTTGAATCTTGCAAGGGGACAGCTACCCTTTGCTCACATTTCTGCAAGAGGGTCAAAAAGCCATCAGATTATCAATGAGGTAAGGTAAAAGAGAAAATGATCATAAGAATACCATTCATAGAAAGAAGAAACCAGTAAGCATGTGTTTGATGGGAATCAGGGTTTGTACAATTTGGCCAAACAAGGAATCAGTCCTAGGGTTACAAAGGAAAAGGCCACCTCAACTCCTTTAGATGCTCATTGAAGACTTTATAGGAATGATTAGTAAGTTTTGTGAAGTTTTTGAGAACTTAGAAGACAACACTATTTACTTTTTCCTAAGCAGCCCTAAAACCTAGGAGTTTGGAAAGATGGAAAAAGATGGTCACATGGCGACAAGGAAGCATCCTTCATCATAGCAGATGGTCTCAAAAGGTTTTCAAACTACCTTCTAGGGTTTGGAAAAAAAGGCATTAACTCCCCTACACCAAAGGAAGAAATAGGATGAAGAGTATCAGCAAAAGGGTTAAAAATATCAGTTCAAGGGTCTGATTTCTCAAAGCAACAGTCAGAAGCAGTTTCAAATCATCAAAGAGGGCAAGCATGAGTTAAAATTACCCCCGAAAGTGATTATGGTAAGCACAAGTTCAATGTTGATAAAATAAGTTGTCCAAGTTCAAAAGAGACAGTGATCAAAGGAAGAAATTGTGTAGGCACCTACATACACAGAAGTGGCCATGAAAGACACAAACAAGTGTTTAAACTAGCTTTCCCCACTCACTAGACCTACATCATTGTCAAAGTGGTCTAAACAAAAAATATGCCACTGATTTACAACAGAGCAGTGAAACCTCCAACAAGGGTCACCCTATCAAATGAATATTCTGCAAGAGATGGATTATGCCATAAATAACCCTTCTACAAATTGTCAACGATGGCTACCTACAGGAAAATTGATAAGGATGAGAAAACCAAATGTATTTCATAATGATGGCCCAAATGGAAACTAAAGGGACTATTGATGCTTAATTCTAGGGTTCTCATACTGAGATGTCGCTTCACTGTTTTAGAGAGGGAAAAACATGACAGAATATCAGTCAAAGGAAGAAATGGAAAATATGACAAGTTTGTTGTGTATAGGTGTTAAAAGTCATGAAACAGGTTCATTTTCCAAATATAGGTGAGAGGCATAATTTTATATTCTTTAGGATGTTTATTGATCTGAAAATAACCTTAAAGGGTTTCCACCAATGAAAAGCAATGTTTTTATCAAAATGTCCCCCCTACAGGACCACAAGGCCAAAAAGACAGTGAGAGAAATAAAGAGGGAAATAAAACCTTATAAAGTGGGTCTTGGCATGAAATTTATTTTTAAAAAGGGATATAAAACCTCATTTCCTTTTCCTCAACCCCATTTACCCCTATGAAGAAGAAGCAAGCCGTTGAGAGCAATTTTGGAGAGTTTTGTGCAAGTTGGTAAAAATTTGCAGGCGCTGCGCACCGAGGCTGGCGCTACGTAGCTGGCTCTCAGCGCTACACATATATGAGATGGCCGCAGTGTTATTTAACACTGCGATGTGCACCTGGAGCCTAGCGCTATGCACCTGGACAGGCACTACGCACAGGCACAGGGGAGGCCCAATTGCCCACCACATCAACCAGGCGATGTGCTCCGACAGGCCCGACTGGCCCAGTTTCGGCTCGAGTCGACCCAGCGCTACACTTCGGCTGGCCCGACTGGCCCTCCTCCAACCCGGCGCTTCACTCCAACAGGCCAACCCGACCTTAATGTGCAGTTGGGCAGGCGCTACACATAGCTAGTCTTTGTCCCAAATTGCTAAAAAGGGGCCAAAATTTTAGTTTTTTCCTTCAAAGCTCCTGCAATAGTCAAAACAAGGTGGGTATTTCCCTCCCTTACCTTCCAAACAGTCATTTTCATAAGCAAAGAGGATGTTTAGAGGCTTTCTGTCACCAAACCCTAAGTTTCCTAAAAATCATTTTTTGACCTCTTGGGTTAGGGTTTGCAGAGAGAAGGGTTATTATATGTAAAAACACTTAGTGACCAGCAGACCAACCTCTAAAAAGTTGAACACACTTCTTGGAAGCTTCATCTTAGCCCTCATTTGCTCAATTTTGTCCTCACATCACTCATTTCCATCCTTTGACCTAAAGGCCCTCAAACAAGTTTAAAAAGAGGCCTTCTCTGCTAAAAAACAGTCACCATGTCTGAAGAAGAGATTCATACCAGCAGTGATGAAAGTCAAAGGCCTATCAAGCCTAAACACAAGGGAGGAAGGGTTAATAGGTTTGAACCCTTCAAATCACCTCCTCTCCAATGATACTTACATTTTTTCAAGATGTTGAGTGTTATCAATTTTGTGAGAAGGTTAAGCTAGTCCAAAGCCATTCAGATTTGACTAGGTTTTTTATCCTCAGTTTGCAAAATTACCAAGTCAACCTAGCAGGAGTGAACTTTGAACTCTCATCTGAACCCATTGCTCAGGCCACAGGAATTCCAGATATTTGTGAGAGATGGTTTAAAAAAAATAAATTGGACTTGAGATATTATGAGCCCTACCTCAAACCTAGCTGTCAGCAAGGCTGCAAGGTTGTCTTCCCCTTCTCCCACTTGCTAGAGAGGTATGCCCTATTGATGAAGAAAATTATCAAGTACTTCACCTGTGAGGGGAGGTACTATATGGTTTACTCTTATCATATAAGGCTTCTGATGCACTTCACCAAGGTTAAGTTACTAAACCTACCATATTACCTATATCGGAGCATTGACAAAATGGCTTCAGTGGTCAAAAAGAGTTATGCCCACCAAATGCAGAGCCTTTTTCACCACTCCTTGATCAATTTAATGATTTTCTTACACCAGCTAAAGAAGAAAGGGATCTCTTGGGAGTTTTTTATCTCTCATGATGTGTTTTCCAATCCCCAAGCCTTCATTTTGCAACATTTTCCTTCCACTTCACATCCACCTACCTCCACTCCTCCTTCATCTTCGCAAATGCCTTCTCCACAAATTGAAACTTAGCATATTGTCATTGGGGGGAATGAAGAAATATTCCCAAAATATTCCTTTTTTTCTAACTAGGCTGCCATGTCACCTTGTTATCATTTTCTGCAAATGTTTTAACTATTTAAGAAAACAAACAACAGGCTCTATCTTCCTCATACAGAGTCTGTTTTGAGTGGAAAAAAAATTCCAAGATTCCTGGCAATGAGACCTATCTGGTCTAGAGTGATTTTGAGAACTTTGAATTTTTATCAAATTTTTGTCCCCGATCCAGATTCCGATCACTCCTTCCAACTGACAGACTTTTGGACCACAAAAATATGGTTATGTGATGAGAGCTGAATACTCTTATATTTCCCAAATTATATCAACTTGATTCTACTTGGAAAAATATCCATGAAAACCACTTGGGTTCTCTTACATCCCTTGCCTTTCAAATGGCTTGGCACTTCAACCTATGTTCTCCTTTTGCTTCTAACCCAATCCAACACTTGTTGGTTTCTTGCTAACTAATAAAAAAACTTCTTGTACCAAAGAGATCCCTCTGTGTTTGGAAAGTTGACTGATGGCCTTCCCAATGAGATCATGTTCCTCCTTTTCACACACATGCATTCGATGTAAGCTTCACCTTGGAAACCACTTTTCTAAGTTAAGCTCTTCCGAGTGAAATACAACAATAAGTTCCAATATTAGTAATTAGAAGAAAAGAACTGACCATTCATTTACCTCCATGGTTCCAAATTCCACATATGGAAGAATGCATTTGTTACACAATTTATTGGTCATCTAACCTATTATCATTATATGGACCCAAGTAAGCCATGTAAGACCAATTTTACCCTAAGTAAAATTTCTTTCACTATGTAAAATAATTTAATAAAACACATTTATTAGGTTGTTTATGGTCTAAACAGGAAACCCCAAAGGGAAATATTAAACAAATCTATATTTGTTTGATTTTCCTCATGGAATAATTAATTAAACAATAGTTTAATTATTATTCTTGGTCATATTTAACCCAAAACAAGGAAATTAATTAGATAAATCCTTATTTATCTTATTATTTTCTAGGAATAATTATTTAAATCTTATTTAAATAATATTCCTTGTTAAACATGACTAAATCATTTATAAATAATTAAATAAATCATTATTCATTTAATTATCATTCAACCACCTCCTTAAAATAATAAATAAATCATTTATTTATTTATTATTTACAAATAAAGGGATTTGACCCAAGTCAAATACCTTTTCCCTCCAACAAATATAATAAAATATTCCATAAAAGGTGGATCTAGATTTGTTTAATATTATTTTAATCATGCACCAAGATCTAGAATGACCCAATATTTTGTTATAAATAGAAGGGTTTTCCCATTCATTTGTCACCTTTCATTTGCATATTAGATCACTCTAGATCTATATTCTTGGTCTGACTTTGAGCCATTATCATTGTCACATTCTACATCATTTGCTTTGTGAGCTCCCTTTGAGTTCTATGTTTGTCTCGGTTTCATTAGGGGAATTTTGAGGTCTAAAAGGGGCCTCCTAAGGAAATTATAAAATAATAGTGGAAAAAATCAAATAAGATTTGATGACATCATCAAATTTTAGAGGGAAAAATGAAAAAACTATTTTTTCAACTCATATTTTCAACTTATCTCCCAAATTTTTTACTCAAATTCGAGCGGGAGTACTCGTTGGATGCAAAATTTAATTCCTCATCCAACGAGTACCCATGTTGCATACTTTCTATGGGTCCTACTACACGAAAAATGAGAAATACATGAAAAACGTGATTGTAATCATGTTTTTTTATATATTTCTCATTTTTCATGTAGCAAGGTCCACCGAAAGTATGCAACATGGGTACTCCTTGGATGAGGAATTAAATTTTGCATCCAATGAGTACTCCCACTCGAAATTTGAGCAAAAGCATTGGGAGATAAGTTTAAAATACGAGTTGAAAAAGTAGTTTTATTATTTTATTATTTTTTAATATTTTTACCCTTTTACTTAAAATATGGTGAATTATCCCCCATGTTTGACATCATCATCTTGAATCCTATTGGTTCTTATAAAGTGTATTTTTGTTGTACATTTTTCTTAGGAGGCTCATTTTAGACCTCAAAATTCCCCTAATGTCTACACCAACAAGAGAGAGAAATCTTAGATCTGAAATGCTGAGGACTTTCAACAACCCATCCCATTGAGGAGAATTCGAAACACCTTTCTTGTTTTCCTCTTAGGTGCCCCTTTAATATAAAAATTCTTTCAAAAATATTGTCCTTGTCTTATCTGTTGGATGCATGAAGCAACATTTCATTTTTACTGCTTAATGTCTTTTTATGCATAGATCTGGATTGGTGCAACTTTATTTGGTTCAACTAACTATAGATTTGGAGATATTGGCAGCCATAATTTATGTTAGGGATATTTGTTATGCGTAGCTAAAGTGGTCTTTTTTCGACAAAAGATTCATACTAACAATTGGCGACTCCACACGGGTTTTCTTTTACGACCGCTGTCGTTTTATATATTCCTGCATATCCAGCTATTTCAGACCCTAGGGTTTCTCTTTTGTTTTTTATTTTTCCTATTTTTATGATGTTTTTCACCTCAAAAAACCTTCAAAGATCAAAATTTTTAACTTCCGTGTGTTTCTGGCCCTATTGCGCAGGTGATAGACATCAATCGCAGCTGAGACGACAACTTTTTCTGAAATCTACCGCCGAGAGACCCAGATCTGCAGGTCGCACTTATCGGCCCAAAATCTGTGACCTGGCCTAGAGGAC